>CM033726.1:0-237707 GCA_019671005.1 Hibiscus mutabilis | reverse complement strand
GGTTCTCTTGAAACAGTCACTATATGAAAAGAAAATTGTAAAACTTAAGATCATCATTGCACCTGACCTATTTATATTGACTGAGAACTGGAAAAGTTTAAAATTTTGCTTTGACAAAGAAAAACTTTAAAAATCATTATTTAACTTAGGGGGAACATATAAGGTTAGCTTTCAGGTGCATTCTCATTTGAAGATCAACGGCCATTTGAGAAAATATAAAACCTTTCTACACAAACTCCAACTGAACATATATGGAAGATGATAAAACAATTTAAGACATCCATGGTCAACTCTGATTTGATGCAGGGACATACTTTTCTTCAATGGGTAGTTCTGGACCACGCTTTAGTTCAAGCAATCCTCCCCTGAGAAAAAAAAGATAGGTATGAGCACAAATATATGCTGTTGTTGGTTTATTTCTACAAGTGACACATTGCCCAAGATCTAAGAAAATAAAGAAACAATTTTTTATACTTAGAGTGCACTCTTCCCGGAGTTGCATGCAAAATAGCACTCAGAAGACCAAGGATGGTCTGTGTCTTCCCCGTTCCAGGTGGCCCCTAGGAAAAAGTACATGGTCAGGTAACAGAAAGGAAGAGTTCTTTTTTTTTCCAGAAAATAGCCAACAGACAAATAGAAGAAACCAAGTGAGATGTTAAACCTGTATCAAGACAAAGGCTTTACGAGATAGGCCAGCCTATAGCACAGAGAATGAAATAACGCTTTGGTTATGAGTAAGTCAATAATAAGGTAGATCCAAACCAATAGTTGCTTAAGCTAAAATTGCATGGACTCATCAGAAAAATAAAGTAGAGAATCACCAAATTCAATAACTAGTATTAATAAATTAACCAGAGACCCACATGTATAGCTTCCTGTTGCGATTTGTTGAGATTCTCCATAAAATAATCATGAAGCGATGCAGATATTTTCCAGGCTTGGTCTTCAGAGTCAGAATCTCTTTCTGGAGCTTTAAGTATTAAATCCTTGAAAGGGAGAGAACCAACTGAACACAAAGCTATGTATTCACGCACAATAGTTGATAAACTACAAACCTGCAGAGACAAACACATTAACCACATGTCTCAGCAGCTATCACTTGCACCTATATCTATCAATATGATGTATTTGATGCATAAAGGAAAGTGAGCAGAAGCAAAACCTTTGCATGGTCAAAGCAGGAAAGACACGGTTATCTTATTACCTTTATGCTGAACAATCGTTTCTCCACTGCAGTAGCAGTAGAAGTGATAAGAGCCTGCATGCGCATCAACCTTGCAGAACTTTTTTCAACATCAGGATTTACTTGTGTGAACTCTCTAGCCAAGTACATTCTAAGTCTAAGCATATTCTTTTGTCTATGCTCCACCAATGCAAATGCATATGTTGTTGGGAGTTTTTTGCCACCCGCTTTAAACTGCAATAGTAAAAGCCTAATCAAGAATCTAACAATTTCATGGCACTCGACATGTTTACCTTATTACAGAAATAAAATCCCCTTGGTCACCAAATAACTGGAAAAGATCACGAATAAGAAAAACCAATAACATGGCTAAGATTATAACTATCTACCACGTTATACTAAGTTAACTGAATAAATACAAGTCAGCAATGCAGCAATAAAAATGAAAGGAAATTGTATAACTAAAAGAGGTGCCTATATAATTATAGCACTATAACGGAACCATAACAAAACACATCATTTTAGATCCTTCTTGATAGTTTCCTTTGATAACCGAACCATTTTGAGAACAGAAAATGCATGTTTTACTTTTGCAATGAACAACTAGAAGTTAATTTGTCTATTTTTATCAATTTATGATCTCAATTTCCAGCTTAAGCTTTATAGAAAACCTTTTTAAAGATTAAATGAAGCTTAATTACCTCCTCTTTTGAAAGCAGCAAAAGGTCATTCTGTGATATTGATTCTTCCTCCTCTGCTTCATAAGTAATCGCAGGTAAGTAAAATCCATCGACCTCGTTGCATTCCATGACTAACCTCAGCTTCCAATCAGTCACTGCAATACTTAATCAAAAACATGAGAGAGAGAGAGAGAGAGAGAGATTTTGTTTAGGCAAAAGAATTTACTCACGAACCAAACAGAGAGAAACACTTACCTTCCTCCTCATCTTTTCTCTGAACAATCTGAGCTTTAACTTCCTCGAACAAAAGCGGCTCGAAAGTAGCCAAGTAATCATCAACGTCCTTGTACCTATCCTTCACTTCTTTTAAAGCCGACGTCGCCTCATCTTTGCCCTTTTTCTGATTCGAATTCCAAAATGAAAAAACAATTCAAAAAAATCACAAAATACATTGAAAATCGATAAGGAGAAATCAGAGAGAAGCGTACATTAGATAACTTGAGGAGGCGAAAATAGTCCCAGCCAAGAATAATTTTACAGAAGCGAACGATGGATGCTTCTTCTTGAAGCTTTTCTTTGTCCAATGCCATGGCTTTTTCACTCTTCCGTTTCAGAGGCTTGGTGAAGAGTGGAGAGACTGAGAAAGAACTGAAGAGGGTTTAACAAAGGGAAGGTTTAAGCAGCGACGATCAATGCGCTTCGGAACAATTGGAGCTCAGATCGTGGACACTAGTTTTGGGTTAGGTCGGGGTTACAGTTTGTTTTGGTTTTCTTGGGTCGTGTGGACTTGCTGGAAGATTGGTTCTAGATTCTTATTTGTGGGCTAATTTGGGTCGGGTCAATGGGTTTTCAATTGACAGATGAATTTGGTAGAATCGTGATTTTTGTCCTTGTAGTATACCTTATTTCGAAATGTTCAGTCTATATTTTAATTTGATATAACTGAGTCCGACTATTGTGAATTAAAACATTATGCTAAACAACTGGTTTGGAATTTTTTAAAAAATATAATTTTTCATGTTGTTTAGAATGTAGAATTATGGTTATTTTATTTTTTAGAGCACAGACAATGGAAAAAGAATTAGGGCTTAAATCATATCAAGTGTGACGCTTGTCGCAATTTTAATATTGTTTGTAAAAAAAATGTCGTCACGGTATGTGATAAGAATGCTTAAAATAATTATTTATGGATAGATAGATAAATAAATGAAAAATAAAAAAGAAATGTAAAAGTGAAGCTTTGATAAATAAATAAATAAACAGTTGAACCAACAATCGCTTGATCTAGTTTGATGAGACATATATATAGTACATTGAGAATAATTGTGTTATAAATTGAGCAAATTGAGTTAGAATAGTCACCCCATAATAGACATATATAGTACTCAATATGGATTAATAAATTAAATAATTGAATCGTGATGATTATAAAAAAACAAATTTCATGCAAAAAGAGATTGTAAGAAAAACAATGCACGAGGCCAGATTGAAGCATTGATCACTTAAAGTGCCAAAAGTGAGAACTAATAAGCATAAAGGACAAAGAAGAAATGGTTCATCAATTCTTTTGACCTTTTTGCATGGTTTTTGGTTTTTTTTTTCTCTTTGATTAGTAGTCAGTTTGTTTTCGAGATTGTCTCGTACGTTTTTTCTGTAATTTTTAGTTTTTTTTTTTTTGCTGTATGTACTCTTTTTCTACTATTAGTTTAACGAGACATATAGTAAATTTTTTTTATATAAAAAAAAATCCAATGAATCAACTCGAAGGATGGCCAAATTACTATTACAATACATGCTAAAAACTCTTAAACTTTCACTATATACTTTGATTAAATACTAAGATTTTTAAAAATATACTGTCATATCCTCGCAAAATACGACTCGAGAAAGCGAAACATTAAAAAAATATTCAGTCTCTATCTTATTGGACATATAAAAAGACATACTCCAATAAATATGAGTATTAAAGAACAAAAAAAAGGATGAATTAGGTTGGTATCAATCACGTAACTAACTAATGTTGGTGTATTTTTTATTTAATAATTTAGGATCATCGTTACAGTAAACTTAGAAGTCGCTGGAATTTTTTGACGAAATTCAAAATTTGCTAATATTTCTTGACGAGTTTCAAAAGCCGCTAGTATTTTCAAACGCGTTTTGACGCTACCACACTAATCTGCAAAACTGAAAATGACTGCATGAAAAGAAAAACTGCTTTTCTTTTTTAACAATTTCACCACTTATAAAAGAGATCATCTAAAAACCATGGTGACTTCCAAAATTTATTGTACATTTTTGGATTATGAAATATTTTCATGTATCTAAACAATATTGCAGCAAATAAACCGAAAAAAAATCGGAAGGATTGGAAAAGTAACAAACGTAAAAGCGTAGACCTCGGGAGTAGGGAGAAAGAGAGACGCCTTGTTGAACGGGGACCAAACTTTTTAGAGATGGGTTGGATTGGATTGTTTCAAGGCCAAGTCTTATCGCCTCGGGATGCCCGAATCCAACTCTAGAAACGGCAATCCAACTTTTTTGCCTTCTTTGGTACACTCTCCCTTGCCCCTTTTATCTCTCAAAATTAAAACACAGCCCCTAGTTTCTAATCAGACCTCTTGATTTTTGTAGCCCGATTCTAATTATATCGAATTTAAATAGGATAAACTACACCAACAGTCACCTAACGATTGTTTCGTTTCTGTTTTAGTCACTAAACTATTTTTTTCGGTAAAACCATAACTAACGTTTATTTTTTTAAATTTGGTCACCCACCCTTAAATATCTAAGGGCACTGCTGAGTTGGATTTTTTTTTTATATATTTCACAAATCCCACACCATTTTTTATGCCTAGTCAACATTCACACACATGATCGAAGAATGGCTCGAAATGGGAAACGCCATTGATGAACAACTCGAATGCTTTCTCGAACGGGTATGGACCTTGCTGTGCCTTTCGCAGCTTGTTGAAGAAATGCCACATTGAAACCAATGTGTTTTTAGGGTTTCTGGTTATGTAAATAAGCTCACAGTTGGTGGTTTTAATGGAGTGCGGTAATGTCGTGTAAGGAAAGTGAGTGTGGAAAAGCCTTGGGGAGTTCATGGATGAAACGTCCGGCGGCGGCTTTGTGGTGAAAACTTGGACTTCCAAGGTCTGACCGTAGATGGAAGGGTGGTTTTCGACGATCGGGTCACGGTGGTGATGGAGGTGAGGGTTGTCTTCGTCTGTCTTGGCCAACGTTTCGTTGTCGGTGTCGGCCTTGTTCAAGGCAGCGAGGTTGACGATGGAGAAGCAAAGGGCTTTGAGCCATGTGGTACCAGCTTTTATGGGGGATACTAAGATGATATCGTCTTCTCGGGATGAGAAGTGTAAACGGAGCGCCACTGTTGCTTCGAGGTGATAAGATCTGTACCAGAAACCTTCACATTGATACAAAGGAATGTCCCAAAAGCTTTTCATGGGAAGTTGGTCTAGCGTTATCCTCGTACTCTTCCTTCTCTTTAGTATCAAAATCCTCATCCGGCAAACCTTCGACCCACGCGTCTAGCGAGCGCATAATGTCAAGGCTGTCTCTTATTGTATTGCGATCTTGCCTTGACAAGCCCATTCAGGACCGAGCAAAGGATGTCTCTTATTGTATTGCGATCTTGTCTAGTAAAATTAGAGAGTTCAAATCCTGCTGTTGTAAATGGAACAAATAGGGTTGAGAGGGTCGCTCCATAAAGAGGCTGTATAGTAATCGATCTGTGGAGTTGTCAACCAATGATAAAATTCTTGTACTTATAAAAAAAAATTTAAACAATTTCTAATGTTTAAATTCTAGCGTTATAAATAAAGCAATATGAGTTGAAATGTCACCCTAGAATGAAGATATTTACAATATCTACTTTTAATTATTCGGCCATTGAGTCAAATATGAGTTGAAATGTCACCCTAGAATGAAGATATCTACAATGTCTATTTTTAATTATTCGGCCATTGAGTCAAATATCAGTGGTTAGAGCACAAAAAAAGTATAACGACTTAATTCATTGCTTATGTGTAGTTCATAACTAAAGCCTACTATTAGTCATTGTATTATGCATAAATTGTAGATTTAGTTTATACTCTCCAATTTGATCATTACAAACCTTTATAATTTAATCCTTGCATCATTTGGGCCAAAGAGTAAATTATCAAAAATTTAAATGTACAAAATCAAACTAACCAAATTATAGTATAATGACTTAATTCATGGCTTATATGTAGTTCGTAACTAATACCGTAATTTGACCTAGTGTTTTGTATTAAAGATTTGTTGTGTCATATTTGGGCTCCGGCATTTGCAATAGCTTGTAACTCATTTAGTTGTTTATGGGTTCCAGATTAAGCCCATCCCACCATAGAAAAAATAAAGGGCAAAATTAAGATAACCCACTTTGCTAATGGGCTAAACTATAAATTATTATGGTGATATCTAATGTATATCATATTTATTAGTTGATTAAAACAAATTAAATATTATAAAGATTCATTATGAGGTGATTTCAATTAAATTTAATTCATTCACAATATTATGATTGGAATCCTTGACAACGTCTCATCCCGTTACACTAATTAATATTTGGTCTTGATGATATGATTTGTAATTATTTTATTAAAAATATCTGAAAAGACAAGAAAAATACTCTAATATAATTAAAAAAGACATTTTAATAACTAACGAGGTTGGTCCAAGTGATAAGCAGTTTGATATTGCTTAAACATGTCTTAAATTCGAGTCACATGTTGATCCGAATTAGTCATGACAAAATTTTAAAAATCGAAAGGGCAACAAAAAAGACATTTTAATCATTTTACAATTGAATAAATTCGTGATACAAACTTAATCAATATAAATATAAAGGAAAAACTTTGATTACGATTGGTGTGCTCCACAATCATTTTAGGGGTTAGGGTTTTAATTAGGGTTTAAAGTTTAGGGGTTTAGGTTGTACGGTTTAGAAATAAAGGTAGTGTTTAAAATTTAGGGTATAGAGTTTAGTTTTTTAGGGTTAGAATTAGGAATTTATGATTTGAGTTTTTATAGTGTATATATGCAGTTTTATGTAAAATTAGTTTTACACAATTTGTGTATCAAAATTTTACCTAAATATATTAAGATAAGGGTTATATTTTGATACACAAGCTGTGTAAAAAAAAATTACACAATCCTTCATATTTGAGTTATAAAATCTAAAACTTAAATCCCTAACCCTAACACCCTAAGAAACAAACCTTAAACCCTAAATCCCAAACTCTATATTCTAATCATAAACTTTAAATTCTACCCCTATAACCTAAACCTCAAAACTCTAAGCCACAATCTAAATTTCTAATCCCTAAAATTAAAAGGCTTGAGTAAAAGTTGTGTATCAAAATATTTTCCTTAAAAGATAATAATCTTTACTCGTATCCGAAACTAATAGGATTCCTTAAAAAAATGGTAAGAATATACCTTACAAACAATGAAACAAACGCAAGATAAAAATGGAAAATAACAAAACTTTACTCAAAGCATGTTCCATTCTTTCTCTACCAACACTTTATATGTCCCCTCTTATTCTTGGGGTTTTCTTTTTCCTCTCCAAATTTTCAAGCATATTTATTCCTTTCCGGAATTTCCTATTCGTTTGATGAATATTTCAATGCCACAATACTGCTATCATTATCATTGCTACTAATATCATTACAAGAAGCAACAATAATCTGAATATCTCCATTTTTGGAACAACTTGGAACCGATGGAACTAATTGATTCATCGTCTTCATCTCTTGGCGTTTTCCCCACAGCACCACATACAGTCTCACCACAATTAGCACTCCTCCCATTATGCTGTAATTTAGACCACATTAAATATATAAAAGTAATGTCAAATCTTGTTTTGATTATAATTATTGACTCAATCATTAACTAATTTGAATCGAATAGTTGAAATAGTTACCTTCCAAGATAGAACTTTATATCAGAGTTTTATATCTCTGCTGATGGGGAAAATAGGATCAGACAGTTTATTCTTTTTGATTTGGACGGAAAGTCATAAAAATAAGATTATAGATTATAGAAGATTTCTCATAAATGAGTTCTCATCCTCTTTTCTTCTCTCATGTGAGTGAATATATATATATATATATATATATATATTACCTAAGGATTGATGACTATGTAGCTATGATTGACGGGTTGACAAAAGATTTTTACAACAATTTCTATTCCAACAGAAGTTCTATAAGGTTTATAGTGTGGATGTCTCGAAATGTCTGATGTTGGGACTCAAACCTATAACTTTTGGAGATAAAACTGAACAACAATAGACATAATTAAAGTAGGAAGAGAAGAGAGAGAAAGAAAAACCTTTCGACAAGGAGAGCAAGAGGGATCATAATCGCGGAGGCAAACATGAATCGATAAGCAACCATAACCTTCAAGCTCATTCCATCACTAACTGACAGTTTATACAACACATTAATCCCTGCAAACACTATTTGAATCACCACCATCAACATTGCAGGCTTCAAGCCATGCAAGATGTTAATAATCTGCTCCATTTTTCGTGCTTGTGTTTCTATCTGTTGAGAAACCCCAGAGAGCAGATTCTAAGTTGACGCCTGTGCGCGTCTGGGGAGGAAAATGGGAGTCCAGTGCTTAAAATTATACTACTTTGCCATAAAATTTTACAGCCTTGAAAACACTCCCTTTCTTCCGTGAACACGACATCGACTCCGCAACAGACCGCGGTGTTTAACCATGGTACGTAATATTCTCCGCAAGTGCTATACTCTTAATAATATCATTTCAAAAATTCGAAGTTACATGCCACTAAGATATCACACTAGCCAAATTGTATGTAAATGGCATCTCCAACACTTGGCAGAGGCAAGCACATACGTATGACACATGAGTTTAGCTTCTTATGTGTGTGTTATAGCACGTGGATAATGCATGGCATGGTTCACCCACGTCACTACGTCTGGCTTTCTCGGCTCCTCCTTTGTTTTGTTTTTCCCTTGGAAAACTTGAAAATTCCAAGGATAAACACACACAATCATAGTTATTGAAGTAGGTTGATTCATTTGGTTCAATACTTATTACTTTGATTAGAATAAAAGTTCTACTCACACTAACAATTCCATTTGATTTTATTGAAAAAAAAAACTATTGGAGGTGATCTTGATGCCAAAGATGCATGATTGCGCATAAAATACACTGTATAGTTTAAACTATTTATGATAATTATTCAACAAAACATCACATGTAGAGTGATGATTTACATATAATCCATTAATTTTGTGTTCGATTTTCAAGACACGCTGAATTTACCGGGTAATTGCTGCAATAATATTGCAGCTGGGAAAAAGTTCTCAAAGTATTACACATGTTACATTATTTTTGAATCTATGATATTTTTTTACGGTAAGAATAGAAGTCAATAAAATTACAAGCTGACTTCATTGTTCATAATATTTTATTAAAAATAATAGTGAAGACGATAGGGTCAAAGGCCGATTTCACGGCCTTTCGTCGTTCAAAAATGCAATAAATTAGAAAATAAAAAGGGAAGTGCAATAAATCTTAAAGCTTTTTCAAATACAATATCTGAGAATTTTAGGCCGTGAATTTACTCTGATTCTTTTATACATGTCACATTTATTATTTATATATTGTAATGCATGTAGATCTATTTTACGAAGCAGCCTCCAAAATTCTTGGTTTTGTACACCACTCTTACTTCAAGCCTGAAGCGTGTAAGTAGATAGAGATAGGAAGTCTCGTTCTCTGCTTCTATTTTCTCCGGTGTTTTATCTTTATTACTATTTCGCAGCTTACTAGAGGTGTTTTGCTGGTTTGATGTTTAGTTTTCTAGTTTTTTTTTTCAATTTAAATTTTATTGTGTTATTGTTTTTCTGCTACAATTTATTTTTTCTTGGACTGTTTTTTATTTTAATTTCTAATAAAATTCAGCCGGCATATTATTCAAAAAAATAGATCGATAACAGGGATATATCCGTGTAAAATTTTTATATAGTAATACTTAAATTATAATAAATATAAGGGTAAAATTTTGATACGCAATGTAAAACTAATTTTACACATATTTACACTATAAAACCCAAATTTTAAATTCCTAACCCTAACCCTAAAAAAACAAACCCTAAACCTAAAACTAAAAGGCAAGTGTAAACTAAAGTTTACACGGCCTGTGAGCTGTGTAAAACTAATTTTACACAAGCCTGCATATTTACACTATAAAACTCGAATCTTAAATTCCTAACCCTAACCCTAAAAAACCAAACCCTAAACCTTAAACTCTATACCTTAAAATTTAAACAATAACTTTAAATTCTAAATCCTACAACCTAAATCCCTAAACTTTAAACCATAGACTAAAACTCTAACCCTTAAAACTAAAAGACGCGTGTAAACTAAAGTTGACACGGCATGTGAGCTATGTAAAACTAAGTTTACAAGCTTGCATATTTACACTATAAAAACTCAAATCTTAAATTCCTAACTCTAACCCTTAAAAATCAAAACCTAAACCTTAAACTCTATACCCTAAATTTTAAACACCAACCTTAAATTCTAAACCCTATAACCTAAACCCCTAAACTTTAAACTCTAAACTAAAGTGTATCAATTTTTTTCCTAAATATAAATCGAAAAGTCACATATAATATTTACACATAATGCGAACTTAAACAATTAAATTCCAAAATCTAAACCTCTCTCTTTTTTATTGGATTGCCAATGAAACTAACCTTTCTCATAAAAGCAAAATGTAATGAAGTTCCCACGTTACACTTTAAACTTTTTTTTACTATTATTTTTCAACAAAGTATGATTTTATTGATTCCAAATTATATAAACAAAACATTATCACGTGTCTCGTTAAAAATCTTTTTAATTTTAAATAGAGATAAAGAGTACATCGTGATAATGTTAAAAATACCAAACAACAAACGGTAAAGGGCAACACAACTGTTATTTTTATTTTAATTTATTATTAAATAAAAAGTTATCAGCAACAATATGAAATGTGATACATTTTTATCAAAAACGTCAATTTTGAAGATAAAATGAGATGAAAATCATAGTTTAAGAAGTAAACTGAAAAATAGTTTAAACTATATAGTAGAAAGAAATGTATCTTTTGAGAAAGAAATCGTGAACAAACCTAATATATTCGTAGGAGTGTTAAAGATAAACACTCAAACTCATCAAAAAGATTTTCCAGGAAAATATTTGGCTTGCAGGAAACAAAAAGTTTACAAAATTCTTTAACTTTTTTGTAAAGCAAAGCTAGCTTTTAAGTATCTGTCAACAACAAACTTACTTTTGGCGGCTAAATCTTTTGACGAATTTGGTAAATGGACTAAGAATGCATTGCTTTCACTTTTTAAACATTTTCTATCGAAAGATGTGTTCAAATAAAGAATCAATAAAAGCGATAAATATTAGGCTTAAATAAAAATAGATGATCAAAGTATGTTTTTTTTTAAATTTTAGGTGTATAAAATATTTTTTATAAAAATAGGTGTTTAAAGTTCTAAAAGTTATAATTTTAGGTTTATGACTATTAATGGGTGTTAAATTTTTTTAACCAATCAATGCTTGACACGTGGCATATTTGGGTACTTAAAATTTTAACTTTTGAAACTTTGAGCATCTATTTTTATAAAAAAATATTTTAGGCACCTAAAATTATAACTTTTAAAACTTTGAACACCTATTTTTACAAAAAATACTTTAAGCACCTAAAGTTTAAAAAAAACATACACATATTTTTTCATTTAAGCCTAAATATTAAAATTCAAATTCAAAATATATTGAATTGATATCACTTTAATGAATTATATTATTAAAGGAAACCAAATGTATTTTCTTTTAAAAATAAATTAATCGTATCAAAAACGAATTGAAAATGATTTTTATTGGGGTGTGTTTAGTAGTGGAGACAGAGTTATGAGGGATTTTCTCGGGTTAGTATATTCGTGGTACATTGGAATTCGACAAAAATTGATAGTATGAGTTAGGGATGACAAAATTACCAGTCTTCGACTCGACTTAGTGTGTTCCGATTTGATCTGATCGAGTTTTTTCTTATAATTTTTAGGGATCGAGGCAGGACGTGTATTTAAAAATGTAAAATCGAATCGGGGCAGGTTCAGGTATGATATGAAAATTCCTCGCCCTGCTCTGGTATTTTTTATTATTTTTATTTATTTTTATTATATTTATAAAAATACCACTATATATAAATACTTTTAAGAGTTTCAAGTTATTTTTTTAGTTTGTGTTTATCATAAATTTTTGTTAGATATTGTTCGAATTTTGACATATCTGATTCTAAAAGTCAATAGTCGAGTTTATTTTTTAAATATGTATTTTTTCTTCATATGAGTAGTTTAATTGATTTTATTTTATGTTCGAACGAATCTAACATTTATCGTCGACAAAATTTAATATATTTTTTATATTTTCGTGTTGGGTCGAGGTCGGATTTAGGGTTTATAAATCAGGACATGACGAATAAATTATTATTTTATTTTCGGAATGGGGCAAGATCGGGTTTTGGAATTAACATATCGGGTCCCTAGACTATGGATGCTCTTCATTGACGTCAAAATGCGACGTGTTGACAAGATTCTTTTATTATTTTACTTCATGTTACTAGTTTGCTACATCGTAGTTGGACGGTTCGGTTTCAACATGTTTTCAGAATTAGAATAGAGTGATTGATAGTATGGCCAAGCTTATTCGATTCGATGATTTAAAGTGTTATCATTTTGTACAACTACCAGATGAGATTCTATCCCATATAAAAGGGGATGGGAGTTTTGGTCAGCCCAGCATTGTTTAGGAATTATTATTTTTTAATCTTTGTTCATAAAAAAACAAGCAAGGAATCAGGCTCTCCCTAACAAATGCAGGCTTTAAACTATCAACAATAATTCCGACAAGCAATGCTGAACAAAATAAAAATTCCGACAAGCAACGACGCCAGCCTGCGCCTCGCCCTAAATATCCGACAGAAATAGCATGGTAAATTGGTTACGTAATTTCTTACTGCCGGGAGATAAGGAGGTGTCAAGTTCATGAACACAGCAGCTTACGTAAATTAGCATTGATAATAAATTAGTTGAAGTACGAAAACAAATATTCTTAAAATAATAAAAATATTATTCTAAACCTAGATTATTTTGATTTATTACGAGAATCATAATTAATAAAGTCTTTCTAATTTTAAAAACTTCAAAACTTTTTATAGTCTTTTATACTAACTTTTCAGCCTCTCATTGGCTACTATTTATTTTTAGTTTAAAATATAAGAAATTAATAAATAAAAAGATTTATATTTTAATCTCGGCGAGTTAAGGGACTTTAATTGGAATAATTATTGACTATTCTAGGAACCTGCAAATACAATAATCATGAATTGAACTTCATAATATGCATCTAGTTTTGATCCATGGATATATATATATATATATATATATAATTTAATAATTACAAATTAGTCCTCAAATATTGTTGGCTTAAATTGAAAAGGTTATTATATTTCAAATGTGTTGAAATTCGGCATACAACTTTATAGGAAATAAGTTTTGAACTTATGACATTGCAATCTGAATTGAGACATGTATCGTATGGCTTATCGAAAAAGTTTCTAACTTTGTGATTATTGTACTTTAGTCACTAAAATAGTAATACAATCTACTAATTATTGCATTGGAATTATTTATTTGGCCTATGGAATAAAAAGAACAAAATTTCATCAATTATATTTATGTTTATTAAATTACTGTATCGATATTGTTCTCAATAACATCTTCGACCCGATTCTTTACCAGACCAGGAAGGGAGTGTTAAAAGAAAATTGAGTGAATGCTCAATGTATTACTCAAAACAGAAGTGTGAAAGTGAGGTGGGGGTAAGCCTCTATTTATTAGGGGTGTTCAAAAATACCCGGTTGACCCAAAACTTAAAAAGCCGAGTAATTTTTTTAAAAAAATTACCCGACTGGCCGGGTACCCGTCCCAATTTTTTTCGGGTAGTTGGGCTGGGTCTGGGCCAATTTTTTTTTTGTAACCAGATACCCGACCCGAGTCGATACTTTTAATATATTTATTTTTTTAGTTTTAAATTATATTTTATTTTAGATTTCTTAATATTTTTACCTAAAATTAAATTTAAATCTCTAAATTATTTCTATGTTTGTATTATGTACTTTTCAATTTAAAAATTTTCAAATATATGTTTTTGATTAAATAGTGAGGTATTACATTCCCATACCAGGATTCGAAAGAAAAAATGAGATTAATATTTTTAATTTCTTTTTTGATAAACTTTAATATATATATCCAAATATTCCATCTTAAAACTAACTTTAAATCATTAATTTTTGTGTTTTGATTATGAATTATGAACTTTTAAATTTTATGTATTTGCTATGTGATTTTTTAAATTTAAAAAATAAAAAAAATAAAAACTTGAACCGGCTACCTGTTACCTAATTTTTTAGGCATCCTGCTAAAGCGGGCCGAAACATGGGCCAATATATGTAGCATCCAAAAAAACACACTCTTAGTTGAAGCCCCTTATATTCTACGGTTAAGATAGAAGTACATCGATGGTCTAAATTAAATCTAAAGTATGATATCCTTTATTTCAAGGAAGTGTTGTTAAATATGCCAAAGATACAAGATTACATAAAATATGAAAAGGATTGAAAGAGAATATGCTGATTTGAATGTGTTACTTATTATATTTGATGTGCAAGGCCTTTCAATCTTAAGCTTTGGGTTAACTTAAATGGGTATTGATAGGCCCAAAATGCTGCTGTCTGTGTGCGCTGAGCTCGGACCTAGGGTGCGGAACATTAGGCTCTGTTGAGCTTCAAAGCAATGGACTGTTCTTGCCAACGCCAGCCCACTCTAAAGTTTTCTTCCTTCACAAAAACCCTAAAAATGTATGCATTCATCACTAAGCTCTGTTTTTTGTTGATCGATCGAATATCGGTCTGAAAAGCGCCCATTTCTTTGATAATGGATCCCTTGGTTGAAAAAACCGGTAAAAATGAACCGGAAGCGAACCAAGAAACGTCGCTGCCTCTTCAACGAACCGCCAGCAGATCAAAGGCGGCCCCGAAGCGGTTCGTCAAGAACCAAATCCCTGAATCGATCCTCAACGACGCCTGCATCAACGCAGCAATTTCGATTCTTCCTTCCAACTACAATTTCGAAATCCATAAATGCGTTTGGCGTGTACGCTCCACTGGCGCCAAGAGCATCGCTCTCCAATTCCCCGAAGGTCTCTTGATGTACTCCCTTGTCATCTCCGATATCCTCACTTCTTTCGCTGACGTCACCCACTGCTTTATCCTAGGCGACGTCACTTACGGAGCGTGCTGCGTCGACGACCTCTCTGCCGTCGCTCTTGGTGCCGATTTGTTGATTCATTACGGCCATAGTTGCTTGGTTCCAATCGACGCGACCAAAATTCCTTGCCTTTACGTCTTCGTCGAGATTAAAATTAACGTGGACGGTCTCGTCAACACGATTGAATACAACCTTACTGCTTCCAAGGAATCAGTTATCCTTGCTGGGACGATTCAGTTTTCCTCGGCAATTAGGTCGGCGAAGCCAGAGCTAGAAAAACGAGGATTTAGGGTTCTAATTCCTCAGTCAAAGCCGCTATCAGCTGGTGAAGTTTTGGGCTGCACCGCGCCCAAAATCAGTTCCATTGCAAATGCTAATGAATCCGTGGCTGTTTTCGTGGCAGATGGGAGGTTTCATTTAGAAGCGTTTATGATTGCAAATCCAGGAATCAAAGCTTTCCGATACGACCCTTATTTGGGGAAGTTGTTTTTGGAGGAATATGATCATAAGGGAATGAGGGGAACACGAAGGAGAGTGATAGAGAAGGCGAAGAGAGCCAAAAGTTGGGGAATTGTGTTGGGGACATTGGGGAGACAAGGAAATCCTAGGATTTTAGAGAGGTTAGAAGGGAAAATGAGGGAGAAAGGATTTGATTATACAGTAATTTTGATGTCGGAAATTAGTCCGACTCGAATTGCTCTGTTTGAAGGTTCAGTGGATGCTTGGGTTCAAATTGCTTGCCCTAGGCTTTCCATTGATTGGGGTGATGCATTTGTAAAACCATTGCTGACTACATTCGAGGCAGAGATTGCGCTTGGGGAGATATCCGGGTGGTGGGAGAGAGATGACTGTGGTTCTTGTGGAAATGGATTGAGTTGCAGTGAGAGTAAATCATGTTGTGATGGCAACAGAACAGAGGATTTTCATGGCGATTATCCCATGGATTATTATGCACAAGATGGTGGGGAATGGAATTCCTCTTACATGAAAAAGTCCGCTCGTCCGTTGAGGAGAAATATTGCTCCTCCCTCTGGCAACGACGCCGTCATTTAGCAGCTTGGGGAGGCTTTGGAAACTCTGTACTCATGTGAGCAATGCTAATTCTGCTTAAATGTCATTTCTATGTCTAATTGTAGGAGTTTTGAATTACAAAATCATAGAATGTCTTGTACTACAATACAAATAGATCAAGGAAGTATGGCACTATGAAATCAGGGTTCATCTTACTAGATAGTAATGATTTGAATATTCGCATGATATATCATTCTTCAGTTACCAGGTCATTTTTATGCCACTTTGTCTTGCTATTTAAACAGCGTATCCATATTATATATGTGAGTTGGTGACACGAGTCAACTTAACACTAAATTGAGAACTTGTTAAATTATGGGTCGGATGATAACAAAGAAAACCTTGTATTAGGCATTGGCGACTTCAACCACTATTCCTTGGGTTTTAGACAAGATATACTAGTTTTGTCATCATTGAAAACCGCCTCTCATTTTGTGCATAGGAAAAGGAAAGCACGGCAATCTCTATGAAAATTTTGTTTGTTAGCTAATAGATTACTTTAGGCATTGAGAGCAATAAATAAGAGCATTAGGCGTTACCAATTTCTACCATACTAAAAATGCAAGCTTCAGCTCTAATTTTCTGTAATGCTCTGGTGATTCTTCTAATTTTAAGTTCATGCACTTCAGTTCATTCGGATGATGATGTGCATGTGAGCATCAAGAACAGGTTAGGCAGTGGAAAGAACTTAACCTTGCATTGCCAATCAAAAGATACTGATCTCGGCCAGCAAAATGTCGGTGATGGGAGCTAATTCGGATGGGATTTCACCGTCAATGTATGGGGCAGTACATTGTTTTACTGTGATGTGGGGTGGGAGGAGGTGCAGCAATACCATTTTGATGCATATTACCTTCAGAGGGACTTTGCTCGATGTTAGAGCCAATGTTCTTGGCTGGTTTCGGCCGAAGGCATTTATGGGTTGAATGGACAAACAGGGTTCTGGGAATTTGCTTACTACCGGTCAAGTTGAATGCTTTGATCAACTCTCAAATAATGCATGTTGCTTTTCAAATATCAAACTCTTGTCATGTAACACACATGGAATTTGATAACATTTAAAATTTCCGCCTGAAAACATCTATTTATGGTAGATGATCTGAGAAACAGCTTGAAATGTGTTTGCCCTAAAAGAAAAATAATAGACAAAACTCCAAAACTACCGATTTTCAAGTTCTACGGAAATACAATAAAAAGCACTCGATAACAGCAGAAATTCTGGCATCTAAAAGCTCTGAAATCTAATTATAGAATGAACTCGAAGCATCCAATATACGTACCAGCTGCATCTTTCCTCCATTGATAAACCAAATCAGAAGCACCTCCGGTGAACAACGGCGGGGCCTGATTCAAGTATATGGGAATAGTCAATAATAGATGAAAGGAAAGCAAATCAATGGTGCCAAATACGACCGGTTGTCCTAGCTATAAGTAGATACCTGTTGTACGACCAGTGCCATAGAGCGAAAGAACTGCCTGAATAGCAACATACATAGCAGGAACATTGAATGTTTCGAACATAATCTGGGTTATCTTCTCCCTATTAGCCTTAGGGTTGAGCGGTGCTTCCGTGAGAAGTACCGGATGTTCTTGAGGGACAACACGAAGCTTGTTGCAGAAAGCATGGCGCCAAATCTTCTCCATGTCATCCCAGTTGCTGACAATGCCGTGTTCAATAGGGCATTTCAAGGTGAGGATACCTCTCTTTGACTGGACTTCGTCACCTACATAAACATCCTTTTGATACATCCCGACCATGACACCCGTGTGCCTCGACGACCGACAATGCTAGGGAACATAGCCCTAGGGGCTTCATATCCGTCAAACCAGCCTGCAAATACAAGAACAAAGCATCTAATTGCTATAGCATTGAAAGATAAGATTGACAAAATAAACAATTATTGTTAAAACTTAAAAGTCATTAAGCGAAGTTTGGATTCAATGTCGATGGAAAACAAAGAGAAAATATTCTAAAAAAGGTGCATTATTTTTCTTTTCCAAATTCAATTTGGCCTTGTTTGGTTGCTGAGAAAGAGAATATTCTACAAAAGGTGTTTTGCAGGACATGGAAATCCAAAGTCCAAACAAAGCAAAATCCAGTTCAAAGAATCCAGATGGAGTATCTAGATTTTAGTCATGTGGTGACATGGACTTGCAAAGATCCAATGGGTCGATGCAACATCGGCATATCGGCTAAAAGTTACGGTGGTCGGAGGGCAGTGAATCAGAGTTGTGCCTTGCGCATCCGAAAAAGTAATAATAATACATTATATGGGTTGTTAAACTGATTACAAATCTTCAATGAATCAGTTTTACGGTAAAAATCTAAAATACAAACATATGATTGTGGTCTTATAATGAGGCACTGCTAAGTGCTACCGAAAGAGCTGCCTTGACTCGGATGAGAAGCTTGATGAAAGGAGATTTGGATTGTTTGGCTTTGAGATGATTTGTATATATCTGTACACTCGTGGAGGTCAGCGTCGCATGTCATGAGAATCCATTCTTCATCGTCATCCAAGTACTTGAGATCAATTCTGCAAATATCTTCGATGTTAAAACGCTTTGCAATCTCTTGTTGCAACCCTTTGAAACCCCAACTTGGTTGCAAGATGAATACTATCTTAACTTCTCCGAACATGGCTTTTACTCTCAAGGCTGATAAATTCTGGCCAAAAGCTTTCAGGAATGGAGGTCGAGTCTTGAAATGAGGATGCTTCGGCAATTCAGCATCACCGAGAACGCTCTGTAGTGCTCCGCCAGGATCTTCCACGGCTAAGGCATTGATACTAGCACTCTGCTGTTTAGCTCCGGTGGAACAACATGTACTCGAACCAGAGCTCTGACTCGATGAAGAAGATGGAGATTTTGAAGAAGCAGCACCTGCTCAGATGAACATGCCGCTGTCAAGTTGAGGTTCTGATGGCATAGAAAGGTAACTGGATGGACTGAGTTCGGGGAAGCTTGAATAGAAGGACCCTATTTGAATGGCTCCCTCAGCACCTTGAACCGAGTCGATCACAACTTGGAGCTTTCTTAGACAGTGGCCTACCTTCTTAATTTTTCAAGACGGCCATCGATTGATCCCATGTTGCCTGCATATCCTTTTCAAAGTAGTCGGGCACACTGAAATCGAATAAACTCAGTAAGCAACTCGAACGAGCAGGGTACTCTATACTTGTATAAAGTCAAATGGAGCAAACTGCTAATGTATGGATGCCAATACTAAAATGAATATTTTCATACCACCAATACTCTTAGCAGCATCTTTGAGACTCCCTGCAAAGTGCTGCCGGAGATCCTGCAAGCTGATTGTCTTCTCCATCTTCTTTCGTCTCCTCTCGCCTGCTTTTTTACCGGCTAAAACACGGTGCCCTCCAGAAGAAGAGTAGCCAGCACCTCCTTCAACATGTCCGAAATCCGAAAGTACCTGCTTATTGTATAACTCTAGCTGTGTCTCTTCCCAGCGGGTTGTCACCTTGAATTCTTCTTTCGGTTCCTTTTCATATTCCAGAGAGACCGAAACACCTTTACCCTTCTGTTGGGCCTCCATCATGTGCACTATCCATGATTCTTTGTCTGATCTCGAATCCGAAGCATTTACCATTTCCTTAACAGGCAGTATCACTTCTTCATCAAGTTTCTTGTCCACAATTATGTGCAAGCTCCGGGAAGTCTGTTGCATAAGACTGGACAATGCATTCAGCAAATGCTTTTGTGCTTCGCTGTTGTGACAATCTTTCGGTAAGAATAATTCCGAAACGAATGCAACCGATCTGTTGAAAGTGCTTTGTAGCGGGACAGCTACAGCCGCATGCAACCCGAACATCCTTGCATGGTGAGAAAGAGGATAATTCGTCTTACTGAAGGCAGTTATATCAGTTGCGAAACATTGCTTATTTGTCGTGAATGCTCTGCCTACTATTCCTTGGCCTTGAAACAGGTGATGTTCGGAGCACGCCTCTCGAAAGACCTTCATCAGCCACGAAGCAAGCGGAATCCAAGGTGGAAACGCAACGATCAAAGGTCTCTTCGGAATGCCTCATCCACTTTTACCTTGATTGAGGCACGGTGCCCATGTTAGAGCCAAAGGCAGCTTATACCGCTTGCAGACGGATCTTAGAACCTCGGCTATCTCAGGCAATGCAGCTTGATATGACTCGTTACAAGCCTGTTAATCCAGAGGACTTCTTTTGTCTCAGAAGCGAACAATAAAATTCCGAACAGTCGGAATTCGAAACTATAGGCTTAAGATGCCATTGTTTTTACCTCAACACTAGGTGGAGTGAAACTATGCGAGCTCCTTAGATCAACAGCCTGCAGATAGATAGGCTTTATTTAAACCAGAATATGACGAAAGAAGAGGGCTCTCTAGGTGATAAAGGAGTAATATAATAAACAAATACTTGACCATTGGCTCTTCTGAAAGGTTTTATTATGTATTTCATTTACTTTTCTAAAAAATGAAAAGTCAATTACTCTATGATGCATGCAACAAAGTTGTCATTACAAAAATGAAGAAAACTAAGGACAGTTGTTGCATTAAAATACAAAAAATCAGTAACGGACGACTGCGAAGTATGTCACTGGTACAAAACATCATATCACATGCAGCAAGCAATCATAGAATCAGAACGATGCATATGCAGATGCATTCTGAAGGAAACATAGGAGACCTCAAGAGCTTTGAGGACGTGTTCGAGTTCCGGGTGATAATTGATCTTTTGAGTGGTTGTGACGACCTCAACAACGCCCAAGCATGTCCTGCTCCCCTGTTCGAACACTGGTACAGCAAGAAATCCACCAACATCGTACTTTTGTGCAAAACTAATACGCTGGTATTCATCGCTTCTGAAGAAACGAAAATCAGGTGTCCACTCGGGCAACTTCCCCAAAAAGACACGGTCCAGGCAACCCGATCGATTCCTTTGAATCCTCCTCGGTCAGGAAGATGTAGGATTCAGAGATGTCTCTAAAGATTTCTATACTCTTGCCATTCGTATTCAGCGAATAAGGCTGACCTTCGGTCAAAAGAACTTGCTTGCCTCCTCTTTTGACAGGCACCCATATTTGGATGAGAACATCCCTATCTTTTGTAGATTCCTTCAAATATCCGATTCGAGAAAGGTTTGGAACCGTTGTTTCCGCCTCTCCTTGCTGCAATTGATGCAAGCTCCGTGAAGGGTCATTCAGATTCGGATTCAGACCACTAGATGTTGAAGGACCGGGCTGCATAAAGTTTAACCCATCGCTAGTCTCTAACCAGCATCCGTCAAACAAGAGTTCATAGCAGTGGCAGCATCAGAGAAATTCCCGAATGTAGAATTCTGTGCGAACCATGTCGAAAAATATGCTTCTAAACGGGAGCCTATTAGCCTATATTACATTCCAATTGCACATACTATCATGAACCGAAACACAATGAAGATGAAAAACAAAAAGAGGAATTTCCAAACACCGAATCTGTCCAACACCAGGTTTCACATGCAATAACCAGACATGGAAACACTAGACAAAAGAACAAAACCCCTTTGCTTAAGCACTCTTTGTTGTTTACAAATTCCAGATTTTACTATTCATAGAAAAGGAAAACAGACATATAAAGAAGTAAAATCAAAGAAGGAAATGAAAGCCACTCACTTTACAAAGAATCTTTGAGGGGAAAAAAACCCAGCTTTGGTTCTTTGGCTGTGCACTGTTTGAGTGAAAGTTCCCTTTGTTTTTCCAAAACAAAATGAAAAAAAAAAGACAGAGAGAGAAACTCTATAGTACAAAGCAATTTCTGGTAAGATTTCGAATTCGATTCTTTGTAAACCTAAAAAAAAATCAGAAGAGTTTAGCTTACGGATCTGGTCATATCAATTCTGAATATAATCAAAGTTAATGCGGTTATACTTGGAGATTCTTTTACGAGAAAGTTCAGTCCACTTGCCTCGAAGAGTCTTCGGACAGCCTACATGTGCTAACTTTACTTTTGTCCTTTAACAACGGTTGCAATTGTCCGAAAATCCAATCCTTTCTATTTTTATCATCTATTTCCATAATTAGCCAATAGGATAGGAAAGTTACAGGTATCCGAATCTACGAAGGGTGATTTCAGTTTCTATGCAGAAAATAGTTCAAGCTCTTTGCAAAGTGGCTCTCAAGATCATGGGAGGCCATGGCTACTCCCGCCATGGACGAGCTCTCGTCTTGTTTTTATGTATATACTTATAAATGTAATATCTAATGTAAAATATATTTAATAATCATACTTAAAAAAACTATACATGTATATTATGTTAATAATTTATATACACATATATTTTTATTATATAAATAAGTATTTGTTATTATTTAGATATATACTTAAAACATGATATTTAAAGTAAAATATATATGCATTATTTGTTGAAAATATACTTATATATATATTAAGTTATTAGGATATATATCTTTACAAAAATAAATATTTACTATTATATTATATACATAGTATTTAGACAAAAATACTCTTCAATATTTTACCAATATATAAAATGTTAATAAAAACATATAAAAACTATTGTAATTAAAAATATAAGCCATAGGTAAAAATTTATATACATATATTTTATATATTATACTACTATATAATATTTATACTAAATAAAGTACTTTATGTAATAATAATAATAATAACATGCATTAACAACACATAAAACATCATGTAACTAAAAAAATAAGGACTAAAATGCATGAATGTTAAAATGCATGAGAAAAAATATAAATAACAAATAATAAAAGTGCTGGAAAAATTAAGTAAACTCGAAACAAGTGACTAAATTGAGGGAAAGTAAAACAAAGGCGCGAAAATAAAAGTAAAAAAGGATAAAAAGGGAGGCGGGAATAAAAGTAGAGGACTGAAATTGTAAATAACTCATAGTCAAAAACATAAGCGGGAAAGGGAAGGACTAATGATGCAATTAGACCCTTCTGCAAAAAACGCGGATCCTCCCCGGATTGTCGGGTCACCGTGGGTCGGGTCAATTGAAACGATGTCGTTTTATCAAGGGAAAGCCGATTTAATATACAAATTAAAACATGTTTTTTTCTTATTAAAACACAATTAAAAAAACTAAAAGTTCTCTTTTTTCTCCCTCTAACCCAGGCGCCGCACCACCATTCTTGCGCCGTTCACCGGCCTCGCGGCAGTGGTGGCTGACCTGCGACGGCCGGTAAGTGTTGAACGCTCTTTTATTTTTTTGATTTGATTCGAAATATAAACAAAGAACAAGGGTTTTTTTCGAAACTAAAACTCTCTTCCCCTTTTTTATTCAGTTCAGAAACTTACACTGATTTTTAGATCTACTCTTTCGATTTTTCTTGAACCGAAATCCCTCTATTTCAAATTTTTTTTAACCCTTAAAATTCCTTTTTTAATTCTCTAAAAATCTCCCCCTCTTTCGGTTCCATCCCCATGGGTTATATAACCCGATTACAAGTAAAATAAAGGACTCACTCCTCCTTTTTTGCTGCAGATCTGCTATGAAAGCCGGATTTTGGGGCTTTGGCAGTGTTAGGGCTGCCGAGTGACATATTAGGGCTTAGTGTGATAATGGATTAGGGATAGTGATAGTTAGATTAGGGATAGAGTTAATTATTTTGATTTTAGGGTTTTTGGGTTTAAACCAGATTTGAGGATTTAAGGTTTATTTTTAGGGATTAGTTTGGTTTAGTTAGGGTTATAGTTCGAAATGGGTGGCCGACAATGGCTCGGACGGCGGTGGCCGTGAAAGATGGCAGCGGCGGTAGATGAGAGTGGCGGCGGCAGCAGCATATTAAGAATATGATGGGTTAGGGTATTTTTGTTTTAGAGTTTTATTTGGTTTTCGGGTCGGGTCTGTTAAAATCCGGGTTTGATTCGGGTAATGGGTTTTTGGGTTTGGTTAATGGGCTTAAGGCCGGGTGAAATGAGTTATTACAAAAGTATAACGACTAAATCCCAAATTCGAGAATAGTAGATGGACCAAAACCAAAATTTGACCCTTTAACATACATATCTGTTTTAGAAACACTCAGCCAAACAGTTGTTCAAGACCTCAAAACTTAATTTTTCCCATAAATTTATGAAATCAGATAGAAGCAAAAGATAATAGAAATGAAAGGTGGAAAAATACTTGTTCTTTCACTTCAACTGAAACTCCCAGCTCATCATAAGGCATCCCATCAAGGGCCTGATTTAATTTGTCATAAACAGCATGGAATCTGCTCAGCACTGCTTCACTTTCCATTGCCTAATTTTGTCGAACACATCATCTGCAGTTAGTACACAAGACAGCAAAACAAAAACAAAACAAAAAATGGGGAAAAAGTTGAAAACCATGGGAATACCAAATAAATCTTGCTTCCATAGTTACAATTCTTCAACAACTTCTTTGCTCCAAGCAATGCTTTCTTCAAACTAACCAGAGAATTTGAACCCGAACCCGAACCGGAAACATTTAATGGGTTACCAAGCTGATCCTCTATCTCCTCCAAGAGTGGAACCAAAAGCTTCAATTGCCTCACCAAATTCAAGCAATCCTTCCTTTGAGTCTTCCTAAACCCATCATAAGATCCAACGGTCTCTATCACTTCAATCAACTCCCTAACCACCACTTCACTCTCTTCTCCGACTTCGGACAAACCCGAATCCGGCGGAATCTGTCTCTCCATCAGCGACCACCGACGAGCTCAACTCTCGAAAGGGTACCTGAAAATCCTTCTATTCTTTCACTGAAAACAAAAAAGTAGTGAATTTTGAGGGAAAAGGCAAAAGGATAAAAAAATGGAGGGGTCAGCCACTAGTGAATGTAATAAAAAAAATAAAGTTATCATGGTCTATGAACACGAGGATTGATTCGTTTTAATTTTTAATAATTTGGCGGTTTTATGAGGGTTGATGTTATAATAACGGTTAGATCGCGGGGTTTAGGGTTTCCAAAAACGGGGAAGTTATTTGGGGAAAAGTGAAAGTAAAATTTGAAAAACTGTTATGCGTTCACGCGGTTTTTTATGACAAAACGACGCGGTTTCACGTGTAATATTTGTATCTATTTCGGTAAATTAGGACCCCGCCCGTTTTTAGGTAAGGGGACAACAAAATCTCAGGCTTTCGGACTTCTGTGTCTGATGCTGAAATTTGTTATATAAGTTTATGATAAATAAGAAAATGCTGACTTAATAAATTCAAGTGCAAATATAATGATATGAAAAGGTTAATAAGAATATGATTCTCAATGGTCTAGTGGGGAAGCGACTTATTATTATTATTTTGATAAAGGGAAAGTGGCTAATTGAATTGTCACGTTTCACTAAATATAGTCTTATTTAAAACTATTACTCAATTTTACGAATACATTAAGAGTTTTTATTTTTTTTAACCAATTAAAAGTTTTATTTCACCAATAATAATCAATTAATTATATAACTTTTTTCTAAAACGTGTATAAAGGTCGTGGGTTCCGCAGCCAGTAAAGTAAAAAGGCAGTGTTGGACCTCAAATAATGTTGCCAGCTCAAGTTGCATGTGGGCTACTGCTACCAGTGTAGCAAAGAGATGAGTGGAATTGGATTTAAGCTAATTTGTTTAGGATTATTATCTAATATACAAGCGGTTAATTTTACAAGCGTTTTAATTTTAGGGTTTAAGAATTTTAGTTTAGGATTTAGGTTTCATAGTTAGAATTTAGAGTATAAGATTGGGGTTTAGATTTTAACATATAAACTCTGAATTTAACCCTAAATCTAAAATTCTATCAACAACACCAAAATTTTAAACTATTACACTTAAACTTAGGGGTGTTTAAAAGTATCCGATCCGACCGATCCAATTATCCGTTGATCTGATCAAAAAATTCAGATATTCGATCCGATTTTTATTTCCGGATCGAATATCCGATCTGATTTTAAATTTTTCGGCTCTAATACGGATCGCAATATTTCAAGTTTCGATTATCCGAAAATCAAAATTTTAAAGAATATTAATTTTGTTATTTTTAACAATTTGATACTTGTTATATCCGAAAATTTAAAAAATCGAATTTTTCATAGATATGAATCTTGTTATATTTAGAAATTGTTGTTTGTTATATTCGAAATTTCGAAATTTTCATAAATACGAACTTCAAATTCGAAAAAATAATTAAATTAAAATATATGTTCAAATAATCGGATATCCGAATATCTGATCTGGTTATCCGAATATTCGAATATTCAATTTTTTAGATCGTATACGGATCACTATATCGCCGATCCGAAAAAACGAATATCTGAAAAAACCGAATCGGATCTGAAAAAAACGGATTCGATTATGAACACCCTACTTAAACTCATAAACCCTAATCCAAAAATTATATATCATTATTTTGTTTGTATCGCATAATTGTATTTATGTTGTATACATACATACACATACAAGCGGACCGTGCCTAAAATCATGTTGTATCCCAGCCGATAACTCAGAATTCCGGTCAAAGATACACAAAAGTGGATGCCGAAATGAGCTCTCAAAAACCCCAACCTTCGGAAAACAAATTGTTTTTCGACAGAAAAATTATATCATGTGTCATTCCCGTCACGTTATTCATAGGATTAATCAATCAAATGCATCTATTTTATTAAATTTTCTATCTCATTTTTTTACCAAGTGAATCTTCACTTGGTAAAAATTGTTTTCAAATTTAATTTTAAAATTTAATTTACAATAAATATTAATAAAAATTCACTTGGTAAAAAGATGAGATAAAAAATTTAATAAAATGGATGCATTTGATTGGTTGGTCCTCTAGATGACATGAAAAGAATGACCTATGATATAATTTTTCGAGAAACAAATGATCACTAAACTTTCTGATCCAGCATTGAAGCAACCATCATTCTTGTAGATTTCTGGAACAACAAAAATAAATTTATCTTCCAACGTCACAAACTCTGTTGAGCGAACCAGCAGATGAATCTAAAAATTGATTACAGCTATAATCCATCAGGATTCTAAATGGCAAAAACCTCTAAAAAAAAAGCATGTAGGCCTTAACCTTAAAAAAAAAAAAAAAACTCTTGCTTGGTTAGGCCGGGATAAAGATATCCCTTTATTTATATAGCCCAAAGTAATTAACAAAACTGATATGGTTAACCAATCTGTTAATCAACAACCGGGCTTTTAACAAATTCTGTTACAAATAACATCTCACAGGGCCCACAAATAACAGCTTCAATTATTCCAATAAACTCTAAACGCAGATCATGTACGCTCGAAATCCCATGAATGAACCCGAGTTCAAAGTCTTGACGAAAGCGACCTCGGTATGGACAAAGAGAAATTCATATGGAAGCTATCGTAGAGATAATGCGAAAAATCAGCTTTGATTCTCTGGATGTTGGGATGATTAGGCCGAGAATAATACACAGCTGGGATGGGTTTTCGTTCTTTAAAACTTGTTGCTAGCATCAATCCTTATACGGGTCAATAGAACGCAGAAAATTAATCACTGATCTCTCTCCAATAAATACTTGAGGGAAAAAAAGAAGACGTTTCTCGATCCTTGCCGACAAGGAAGTAAAGGGTAGCACCGTGTTTCTGCAGACACTTAACATGGATCAATGAGGACAGTATATTTTGCAGACGAAATCGCATACAATAAACCAAAATGAATAATAAGTTGCATTTTGGATGTGAAAAATATATAATATGCATCATCATTTCAAGCGTCATGCATATATTCAGTGCAAGAATACAGTCGTAGTTCTCTGTTCAAAACTTTCTGGGCAATGATTTCTAGACATAGCCGACCTCGACTCGGTCTTAAGACATTTGAAACGCGGACATCAACTCAAAAAATGAGCAAAGATGTCCCAATTATGTAACTCGGTTCTTAATTGTATGAGATAGCCAAGCCCTAAATAAACATTATACAACATGACATCTATTACACTGCATCTTCAGTTTCCCACAAGTGCCCTGCATAAGCAATCGGCTTAGTTGATGCTATTATACCGACAGCGACAAATTCGAAAGAACTCTGAGCTGCCTCATGTAAAAACAACCAAGGTACCAATGGATGGGTGATGTCTCCCCAAATCTATCGCAAGCTTCTTAAGTTCATATAGTCATGACTCATGATTACTCATCCGAGCTTTAATCCTTTGTTATCCATCTATTGCCCCTAATCTGATATCCACTATAGCTCGGATCACTGCTGCTTTCTCCTCCACTTTCCCCGCTGGTATGTCCTGATTTTGCCCTGGTATATCCTGATTTTCCACGATGTTTCTTTCCCCTTGCAACCGCACTATCACTAATACTACCATTTAAGAGGGGGTCATCTATACCACGAATTTCCCTCCGCGGAGATTCGGCAATACAACTATCATCCTTTGTCTTTCTCTTCTCTTTGCCATGCCTCTTTATGTTTTGAGAGATCTTATGCAGTTTCTCGTTGAATTTGTTGATCCCCTTCTCAACGGGCTCAACTGCCTGGTTTACTGTAAACTTTACATCATTTACGATCTGAACAGGCAAAACAGCAGATTCAGTAATAATAATAAAAGATCCTGGTGTTTTAAAGATTTTAGTTTATAGACAGATAAAGGTAAAATTAAAAGTTTATGAATTTCGAACATAGGGGAGACAATATTCATCATACTTTCAAGTTTTTGATTATACAGTGAATGCTAATTAGCAACTTAATATATTCCATCCACTTCGACGGATGCAACGAAAGAGAACCTTTAGGTAGCTGCTAATCTCCAAACATGCAATAAACTGCACTATTAGTATAAAAATGAAGACTTACATATTCACCACCACCAATGAATACATCCTTCATACTTTCTTTGATTGTTGTCATTCCACCTCGAGCCTCTATGTCAGGTTGCGGCAGGCGTATTTTTGTCGGTCTCTCGCTGTCCCTAACCTCATCAGGATCCAAAGGGGAATCGACAGATGCATAGTCTCCAAGGACTGAAACACTTCCGGGAATGCGATCTCCCATTAGTTCATAAGGTTTGGAAGGGAAAACATATAGATGAACGACAGAAGCAATGCCCATCTGCGCTGGAGGAATACCGTGAAATGTCAAACTTTGAATTTAGATGACCGACAAGTGGGATGTTCTAGTTTACATACCATTAGGTAAATTGGTTGCTTAATTACTACACATCCACATACCTATAGTAAATAGGACATCTACCTAGAAGAAATACATTGGTGATTCAAGACATCTACCTCTATACAAATGATGAAGTCTTGGACACTTGACTTAAGCTCCAAGCTTTCAGCAATTGGACTTCTGAACAAACCGAGAGCATAAAAAAGGGCGATGGCCACACCTTGCCACCAAGTTAAAAACACGATTGATTTGAAAGTCAAAAACTTGGCCAATGGCTGTATGTGTGCTAGTTCATCCTTTGTGACAGTATAAAATTGAACTAAACAGTACAAAGCCCATGATTGACTGAAATTGAGAACCACAGCCATATAAGGATACCTGAAAATCAGGAACAAAGCCAAGATAATAAGAAATTTCTTCAAATGAGTCATTTACAAAATCTTGTTTCACTAATGAATATTTTAAACAAGCAGTTGTGCTCACAAGTGAAATCATATCTTCTGATTTTTGAAGTTTGCTGCTTAGTGAAGAACTAAGAATCAAAACTACTTTCTTCAAACTTAGAGAAAGGCTTCCTACTGATAACTCGAAGAAAATCTTTACAATTTTACGTAACATTCTACATTAAGATCATCTTACCCACATCCCCATTTGAATTCTCCTTCACAATATACACTAAAAGCTTCAAGAATTACTGCTAAAAGCGCAGTCAATAATTTGATTATCATCTGCCAACAAAGCATACAACTTTGTTAAAATAGGAACCAATGACATGCAAAAATTATAATTCATTTCAACAAGCTGAAGAGCACCTACATATTGGACAATGCCGAACTTGACAACCTGGTAAAACCATTGACCAAGTTTCCATGGTTTTAGGATATAATTCATAGGAAAAGGGTGCTTAACGGTTCCCTTTTCACAATCAAGTTCCAATAGTGGAGCTAAAGAACTTGCATACCCTAGTCTTTCCATGAATTGAATAGTCCTCTCTTCGCCGCCTTAAAAGCAGAAGTTGGAAGAAAGATTGCAATAAAGAAAAGAAAGTTTCTCAATATCAGCCATAAAAATAAACAGCAGCTCAACTTTGAAAAATGAAGACCACTATAGAATATAAAGGAGAAGAGACATGCAAAATGAAACATTTAACAAGGGTTGTGAAGCACGAAAACTAGTGCTGTACTCTGACATTTTATGATGTATAATGGACCTTTGCAAACTCTATATACTAGAAATGCATATGCAATGCAAAGGCTTTAGTTGAAGAATATTTTTTAAAGAAATGGTTAGACTTTTAGGTCCATAATGTCAAATGCATGAAAAACTAGCACATATATAGTTTGACAGAATAGTCCAATCTCCTTTATTACCTCTTTAGTGAACGACCTTTTTACTTTGTGCGAGCATGTCAGTATGATTTTTATGAGTCATCAACAGATCAGATAAATTTATACATTCTTAAACAGAATGAAAAACAAGAAGTAAAAAGTCCCCTAAAGACATTGAAACAATATATGGGGATAAAAAATCCAGATACAAGGATCTAAGCAAATCAAACAACAAAGACGATGCCATTATAGAAACTGTAATCCAAGGAAGCGAGGGAGATTCAGAATCAAGAAATAAGGCTCTTGAAGTGGACATACCTAAGCAAGCAACAAGGTATCTTCCAAAGCAATACATGGCAAACGATTCATAGCAATCACGTAGTATCGAACAATCAACACTAATTGATGGATTCACCAGTGATACAAACTGTTAAAGAAATATGGGTTAGCGAGACAGACAATAACATATATTTCACAAGATACATCATGCAAAAACAATGTAGAATACAGTGCTAAAGTTATACCTAAAATGCTAAAGTCCCACAGACTCGAAGGCACACTAAATTTAAATTTTATCCGAAGCTGAATAAGGAAAATTTCATATGAAGGCATTACTTAGAATTAAATAAAAACCAACTATCACACCTTTAATGCAAGCCTATCAACAATATCAGACCACACCATTCAAGATTCATGACAATAATTTTACATGATTTCGTTATATAAATCCAGCAATCTCAACTCAAAATCTCCAACACCAAATGTTTTACTTACAATTTTCAAAAGTCAAGCATGGTATTTCATTTTAAGAAGTCTACCTACAGAAATTTACCACAGCAAGAACCTTTAGAAGCAAAATTTTCCAGTATTTATCATAAACATCTATGCTAGTGATATCACTCAGACTTGTATTCAATGATATTCAGACAACAGTTTTGACTTTCGAACATTGCTCAGTTCACCCGACCTCAAGATATTTGCTGATCAAAAACACATATTTTCATCGAACGACTTAAATATTAATGTCAAAGACCAGGTTTTTCAAGATCTGAACCACATAAAACAATCAAGCTTTCTCATTCAAAAAACTCACTGATTCTACGGAATAGCAAGGAACCATCAGAATAACTCCGATCAAAAACTTTTGCTCCTGCCAGTCCAAAAACAGAAAGAGGAGTTAAAAAAGCCTTAAACAAGCTAAAAAAAGGCCTAAAATCTCTTACTAAAAAAAAATCTTACCTCAGGATTTTTGTAAGAAGCGAGGTGCTCGAAGATAAGATATACGGAAAGCGAAAGCGTTACGACTAAAAGCACTCCAGCTATCGAAGTAGCCCAAAGAGGAGGCGAATAGCTCAATAAATAATCTGTAATCTTCATCAACTACTACAATTTTCCTTTTACTTTGAAGATAATCAGCATAATTTGTTTTCCACTTCCAAAGTTAAATTTTCACAAGAAAAATCAAAATCAGCGGAAGATCATCCCTGATTTCCTGTTTGATTCAAAATTTGAGTATTTTAAAAGGGGGGAATTGAAAACCCTAGCTTGGACTCGGAGTCAGAGCGAAAAGATGAAGGCTCCGACACGGACTCTGCCGTCGATCTGTGTCCTTTATCCGATAATGGGTTAGATTACTTTATTTCCCAAGGCTTTATTTAAGGTGTCAAATTTTGTTGTTAGTCCCTATACTATACAAAATATTTGAATTTAACTTATATTTTAATTTGATTTCAATTTATGTTCAATACATAAACTAAATAAAAGAATTTAACTTAACATATTTAATATTGAAACAAAAAAGATAAACCCTTCACTGGACTCACTTGAATTCATAATGATTAAAAAGTATAAGGAAACAAAAAATATTAATTCTTAATATTTAAAAAGTATAAAGATTAACAATGTCAAATTAAAAATAGAACTTAAATTGCAACTTACTTAAAGTATAGGGACTAATAATAAATTTTACCACTTTAAGGTAGCCTTTTGTTATTGTAGACTTGTAGTTGCGTGTAAATCTGAACATCCGTCGTCTCAAGTAATTTAGGATTCTGTATAAAAAAATTAGACAGTGATCAAGTGAATCAAATTATATTATTCGAATATCCTAAAATTTGATTAAAACATAACTCCGAAATTGTATCAATTTTTTTATTAAAATATACTTGCATCACGTAACCAATTTACCGTTTAGATTTTAATTGGTCCAAACTTTAATACATTTCAATTGAGTCCTTTAATTACTATATAGATTCAACCATACCTTTTTATTAGCCTAATCATCAATTTGAGCAAAATTCATTTTGGATGAGTCCTTGAACTATTATATTGATTTTTTTAGGTTTTTCGGTTAGTCTAACCATCTACTTGAACATTAATGTCTGACGTGGATTATATTTAAAGTGCATATATCAATTTTTAAACACATACGGTTTGAATATGTCATATTAAAAAGTATAATAAATAATTAAATTTAATGATTATCTGTTTTTTTAACACATCATATTTAAGTTGTTTATGTATTAGATACACAATGTTTAAAATTTCACATGCGTGTTTTAAACACACTCATTATTATATCTAAGTTGGCATGTAATGCCAAAAGCTTATGGCTAAACTAATGTAAAGACTTGATTGAAATTGCATTTAAAGTTTGAGCACACAATTACAATATTTTAATTTGATAATAAAAAACTTAGAAATATAAATAATTAAACTTTTAATGAATTTCATTGCGTAATAAAAAATATTAATTTTGTTACATTGAAAAAGTAAGTGAATACATTTTTTTATGTACAAAATATTTATAAAATTATTTTAATAATTAACCATCAGATGTGGTGTGGTGGTTGCTCACCTCATCCCTTAAATATGAGGTCAAGAGTTCGATTTCTACTAATAGGAATATAGTACAAATTTATGGTCAGCCGTTTACCTCTTAGTGGGAGCACCCGTGGCGAAAAGATTAGCCACTGTTATCGTCGATAGATACTTTGGCTCAAACCAAAATGTAAAATTATTTTAATAATTGATTATTTATGGAGTGGTATGGAATTTTTTTATGAATATATTGATTTTGTGTTTGATTTTTATTTTACCTATTTTTATTTAAGAATTATATAAAAACATTATTATAATAATATTAATTATTCTTTAAATTAAATTTATTTTACTAAATTTTCAATTAAATTAATATGAATGGAATCGTGATACATGGTAATCCACTGAACTTCAATGAATGTGTTTTTAATGCGTTAAACAAAAATTGAGTGCGGGTCTATTTAGTATTTCCTGCCAAAGCCTGTACTTGGATTACAAAGGTACAAGCTTTTTTAATGGCCCGATCCGGTTTGATTCTTGAGTATGGGTGAACCATTGGATCCAACGTTTGGTTCAATCATTGATTCGGTGTTGAATCTGTTGATTAGTTGGTGTAAATAAAAGAAAAATTAGTTGTCTCCTATCTCTTCGGGTTTTATCGTAATTAATTTGGATTAACTCATATCTCACTTTTAATTTTAGTGGATAAATCTTTTATCGGAGATTTTTCACATATACAAGATTCGAACTCGACATATGCTTAAACAATACTAAACTGCTTATCACCTAAACTAATCTCCATTAGTTACGGGTAAATAAAATATTTAAATCATCCTTGTTTTATATAATATAATATAATAATTTTATTATTATTATTATTATTATTATTATTATTATTATGTCATTCATTTGGATTATTCAAACAAAATAATTTAAGTTCATTTATTTATTGTTAAAAAACATTGATTTCTTTTTTTTAATGTGAAGAGCGAAGGAATTGTCGAACTGTGAGTGTGTTTGTTTTCGGTTCAACCATATATAATATTAAGGTACGACATGTTTATTGTGCGGCTAAAAAATTATATCTTTGGATAAAATATTAAAACTTACAAAATAATTATTAAAATTTGTTCTTTAATTAAAAATTTAGATTTCTTGATAACATTTTTTATTGGTTTTTTAAGTTTTTTCTGCAAGTATCGAACTTATTTTATAATTATCGATACTTAGCTTTTTGATAAATTTTCAGTTAATGACAAAATTATCGAAACTTACAAAATAAGTATCGAAACTTTGTTCTTGAACTGAAAACGTTAGACTTCTTGGTAACATTTTTGGTTGATTTTTTGAGTTTTTTTTGTAAGTATCGATACTTATTTTGTAAGTATTGATACTTAGTTTTTTTGATAAAGTTTCAGTTTGGGACAAAAAGTATCGAAAATTGTTATTGAACTGAAAATGTTAGACTTCTTGATAACATTCCGGCTTGTGACAAAAGTATTGAAACTTACAAAAATAAGTATTGAAACTTGTACTAGGACTGCAAATGTTATACATCTTGATAACATTTTCGGTTGGTTTTTTGAGTTTTTTTTTGCAAGTATCGATACTTATTTTTTAAGTATCGATACTTTTGTCCTAAAGTAAAAATTTATCAAAAATTAAGCATCGTCACTTAAAAAAAACTCAAAAAACTAACCGAAAATATTATAAAAAATCTAATATTTCCAGTTTAAGAACAAGTTTCTATACTTATTTTTGTAAGTTTTGATACTTTTATTTCAAACTGAAAATTTATAAAAAAAAAAAACTAAGTATCAACACCTGCAGAAAAAACCCAAAAAATCTAATATTTTCAGTTCAAGTAAAAATTTCAATATTTATTTTTATAAGTTTCAATACTTGCCATTTTTTAACTACACCATAAACATATTACACTACAAACTCATCCATATTAAGCATTCTTCATGCGGATTGAAACAGTCAATGATATGATATTTTCTTAAACGATTATATATTGTCTTCTATTTTTTTCATATAAAAAAGACCGATACAAAGTCAAATGTTTATGTTAAGCGGTTAAATCCGAAATTGATGTACATCTAATAATTTATATAAAATCTATTACCAGTCTAATGGTTTTTTTTATTAAATCAAATTTCATGGCATGATATATCATATATTTTCTATTAGGGGGTGCCGGGTGCGTTGAGTAACTGTACCAAATAAATAAATAAATAAAATATAGTTTTTACAATTGGATTCCATCCTCCTTACAAGAAAACAATGACTTGGTCTTACAAAACAAACATAGAAAACATAATAAAACAATGCTGTCCAATTTTGTTGTGGAAAATAAAAAATATATATTGGAATCTGAAGATATAAAGCCTGTCTTAGACAACACTGTGGAGATTAAAAGAAAGGGGCATTTCTTTTCTCTAAGTAGAGAAAAATAATGAATGGAGTGTCAGAGTCTTGAGTTTAATTAATTCTAAATCAAATCAAATGTCATTTTCATATTAGCATAAGGTCAGGGCAACAGTTGAGCAGAGTGTGGCCTACTTGGAATATTATATATTATAAAAACACGAATAAAAATTGTTGAAATTTCTCTGCTGGTACTTTGAGTATTCTAATTTTAATTATCACATTGCCATTCATAAAATATATACATGTATTAAATAAATAAATAAATATTATAATATAAAAAAAACAATGTTACATATTTAAAAAAATAATATTTTTGATCAAATTAAACACAAAATATTATATTTTGTTGATGGTCAATATAACATGATGATATTTTTTGGCGATTTACTATTTTTAAATTGGATGAAAAGTCGTAATCAACGAATGTTTGAAGAAAAGTGAGAAGGAAAAAACTAGAAAAGATGATGAACGGTGAGTTTATAGTTCTAAGTCTCGCATTTTCATTCTTGTGCGGGTATATATGTTTAGACAACATGCCCCAAAATTTTTCTTTAAGGGTCGATGTTAGTCTTAGGGTTAAATACAGCTATTGATAAGTTGATAGAGCAAATAAATTTAATTATCAGACAATAAATTTAATTGGTGAGTCAAGTGAACTTGATAAAGGTCATGTCTAAACTCTATAGCTAAATGAAGGTTATGGCAAGATTATTTTCGAATAGACTTTGAAAATATTTTTAAAAAACTTAAAAACATTAAGCGCTATACATGCGGAAAAGTGGCAACTGAAGATATGAAAGCATAAATAAAACACATCTAATATATATATATATATTAGATTAAAATCCGCAATTGTGGGCACATATATAAAATGTATGATGCTATTATAAAGTATGACACAAAATTAAGTGACCAATTATGTTAGGCATGTCATAGGTATTAAAGTGTCATGTAAATAAAAGTATATACACCATAAAACATATTTATAATTCAATTAAGGACAAAGTTATAAATACTTAATAGTTGATTAAATCAACTATATAAAGAGGTAGTGATCCCAATAATAGGTTAACTAGTTTTTTTCTCTTTCCCCGCCAGAGAGTTTTACGTCAAGAGATAACCTATCTTTTTGGAAGATCTCAACCACCTTTTAAGCGATATCCATCAAAAGATTTAAGGTTTTCAGTCTATCAATGAATTCATGTACACTTCCACATCTAATATTTTTATTCTTGATGATTTGACATGATAGATCATGTCTTAGATTTCATATTTAGTTATGGTTTGGTTCTAACAATATATATATATATATATATATAAGATTTTAACATGTTGGTATGAATGTTAGATCTACCCAAAGATCTGCCTTCCTTGGTTACCTCTAAGTTTATAAAACAACGAATCATTCTTTAATAGAACTGATTCTTTTTAGCTAATTGCAGTAGAGTTTCATTGTAAGTAATCCATGTCTTTAATCAACTTCACATGCCTTTCGTTATCAATGATTAGTATCATAATTAGGTGCATTAAAAGTGATTAGTTTAGTTATACCTAACTAACCATCTTAATCACCTAATTAAAATATGAGTTTTTTTTAAAAAAATTACTGTTTGCAATAATTATTTCCGATTCTCCAATTTCTTTTGTTTATTTGTAGGCTTAACTATAAAATAAGTGCTCAAACTATGCATATGTTTTACAATATGTGCCTAAAGTTTTATTTTTGGCTGAAATAAGTGCCTAAACTTTTAATTTTGGTTGAAATAGGTTCCTAAGAAGTTGCCAAAATTGACTTTAAAATAAGTCAAAAATGGAAGTTTAGTCACATATTTCAGCAAAAAAATAATTTAGGCAAATATTTCAGGCAAAATGAAAGTTTAAGCACCTATTTCAAAAAAAATATTTTAGATACTTATTACAAAAAAGAGACGTAGTTTGACCACTTATTTTATAGTTATCTTTATTTTTATGCTAGAAGAAAACACAAATTGTATCCAAATTTGCGTAGTGAACAAAAAGGTATGAACCAACGACTCGAGCCAACGAAATTATCAATGTTGGATCAAATGAAAACATCTTAATTTTGTTCTTCCAGTATAATATTTAAAATATTTGTTCTTTTGTTTCAATTAAATAACTAAAAAATGGCAAAGTTTTTAAAGAAAGTTGTTTTCAACACGCGCGTAAAAGCACGTGTATGGGAGGAGTCGGTATCTGGGAATTTGGTTGCTGACCTGGCTTCCCTTTCCATAGTTTTACGCTCTTTAATTAAATATTCAGTTAAACAGATCAGATATTTGTAAACGAAGATGCTTGTCTTAATAATTTTGTAAAGATACGTTTAATGTTATTTTGGGTAAACACATACAACTGAATATTTTAAAACATTTACTAGTGTTTTTAAAAACAAAAAAAAAAAACAGAAAAAAAACCCAAAGGTTTACGCGCCATTAGCGTCTGCAGGCCAATACAAAAGAAAAACAAAGTAAAATAATTACTTACTATTTTTTATTTGGAAAAAGAGAGTAAAATACAATATATATATAAAAGTGATTTTTTTGAAAAAGAAATAATTTACATGAAAATATTATGATGCTGACGAATCTGAAACAATTTGTTTTCTCTCTGAAAATGAAGAGAAAGAGGAGAGAACGTAACAACATCCTTCTTCACGGTTCTAACGACTTCTGTATCGGCCTGAACCGGATTCTATGGCGGAAACGGCACCGTATCTTCTCCTTCGCCTTCGGCTGTCTCGTCCTCTTGTTCTTCGCCGTCTCCGTTTTCTCCCCTCCTCCCACCGCCAACAATCCTTTCCTTCCTTTGCACTCTTTGGTACGTCATCACATTCTCGCCGTTTATGCGTTTTTTTTTGTTTCTCCAACTTCGAGAAATAAAATTAATATATCATTTTGTTTTCATGTATTTTTTTAAAAGAAAATTTGTGCTTGTTGTTTTGTTTAGGTGAGGAAACAATCAAATTTTGACGCGGCGTTTCAGGTTCCGGTACGATTTTATTTTTTTCATTACTATTATTTTCTACATTTTAGTTCAAATGCTTGAATCTTAATGTAACTTCTTTGTGTTTGAGTTTATGACTTGTTTTGATCTTAAATTTGGTTTTGATTAATTAATTTTGATGTTGTTTAGGCAAGTGGAGGAAATTTAGATCGTGATTTATGGAGTTCGAGTCGATCAAAGTTCTACTATGGATGCAGTAACGCCTCTAATATGTTTCAAAGTATAGTATTCCAGTTTTTGAATCCTTATTTTTATTATTGTTTCCATTTGGAATTGGCTTTAGATTGATTTATGCAGTAACGCCTCTGTTGTTTAAATTTGTTCTCTGGAAAAGAAGAAACGTTTTTAGGCGTTTCTTCCTTTAATATAATTAATTTGTTCTATTGTTGATTGGTTTGCACGTTAGTAAAGTATTAGGCTGCTTTCTTCTCATTTCAAAGCTATTCTTCTTCTTCTCATACTATTTGTTCTATGTTTCAGCTACTGGTGTGAATACACATCCAAATCGTTACTTGCTGATCTCCACCAGTGGAGGGTTAAATCAACAAAGAACAGGGGTAAGTTTTCTGAAACAGACCTTATATAACTTATGCTGGTTATAGCCTATTGGGATTGCAAACAAATGTTGATTTTTGTGGCAATAGATTGTAGATTCTGTAGTAGCAGCATATATTTTAAATGCAACTCTGGTAATTCCCAAGCTCGATCAGCGTTCTTACTGGAAAGATACCAGGTCTGCTGTGATATTCTTGTTTAATCTAAAACCAGGGGAATTGTTTGTATTCTGTCATTCTGTGTGTTCATATGTGATGGGTTATTTGATGCAGTGGTTTTGCTGAAATATTCAATGTCGACCGATTCATTTCATATCTCTCCCGAGATGTTCGGATCGTCAAAGAGCTACCACCGGTGGCAGGTAAACCTTGGATACCACGCCGCATTAGTCTTCCAAGGAAGTGCAATGAGAAATGTTATCTGAGTCGTGTTCTACCTGTTCTAATTAAAAAGAATGTAAGTAGCTCTAAATTTTGTTTATGTACTATATATGTTTAGGATATAAGCTCAAGTCTAACCATGAGTGGAGAAGATAAATGGAACCATATACATTTTCTTAGGCATATGGTTAGAAAACCTTATTATATTAGTAACCACAAAGACAAGGCGTTGGTTTAAAAGGCTTCAGTGGGTTTTTCCGTTTTTGTGAGCATTAGTCTTATTAAGTTGTAGATACAGACATACAGTAAATGAGATAACTTGATATCAAACCTCTTCATTTTCCAAGAAAGATTATACTAATCTATCTTTTCAAATGTTGAAGTAACTTATATAGTCCCTCTCTAGAATTTTTTTTCCCATGAAGCAAGCACAACATTTGGAAACTGACAATTTCCCCATCCTTTTTCCTGATGCAGGCTGTTGAGATTAGAAAGTTTGATTATAGGCTTTCAAATAGGTTGGAAACAGATCTACAAAAGCTTAGATGTAGGGTGAACTACCATGCTTTAACATTCACGGATCACATTCTTCAAATGGGCAGACTCTTGGTTGAAAGGATGAAGATGAAAACCAAGCATTTCATTGCATTGCACTTGAGGTAAAGGGCACTCTGTTATTAATTGTTATTCACGTCGTCTTTAGATATTTCCGTCTCTTTCGATTGCCAATAATTGATGAAATTTGGCTACTGCAGTGTGCAATGGTTGTGTATTCACTGTTAAAATAGTTGGTCTCAATATATTTACTGTAAAAAGAAACAGAGGACTTCATTAATGCAGGTCGTTATGTCATTTCCCATAGGTTCGAACCTGATATGCTTGCATTCACCGGATGCGATTATGGTGGAGGAGAAAAGGAAAGGAAGGAACTTGGAGCAATCAGGAAGAGGTGGAAAACTTTACATGTAAGGCCATGTGAACTGTTAAAATACACATATTTAAGACTAAATAGCTTTCTGAAAGCATTTGAATTTTGAACATGTTTATTTCAACCCAAACCGCAGTCGAGCAACCCCGCAAAGATGAGAAGGCAAGGGAGATGCCCGCTAACTCCGGAGGAAATCGGTCTAATGCTGAGAGCATTGGGTTTTGGAAGCGATGTTCACATTTATGTGGCGTCAGGTGAAGTTTATGGAGGTGAAGAAAGGTTAGCCCCGCTCAAAGCACTCTTTCCTAACTATCATTCAAAAGAGACTATAGCCACTGAGGAGGAGTTAGCACCATTTTCAAAGTTTTCGGGTCGCATGGCCGCACTAGATTACATTGTCTGTGATGAAAGCGGTGTTTTCGTCTCGAACAATAACGGAAACATGGTTAGAATGTTAGCTGGTCGAAGGTAGGCGACTTTACATAAATCACAGACAGCACACTTGTTTGCTACCTGTGTTTCTAAATACGTTTTGTCTATTTACAGGAAATACTCCGGGCACAGACCAACAATTCGACCTAACGCTAAGAAGCTGTACAAATTGTTCTTGGCCCGAAACAACATGACATGGGACGAATTCGCCTCTCAAGTTCGAGCTTTTCAGTTTGGGTTCATGGGAGCACCGAGAGAAGTGAAACCAGGCAGAGGTGAGTTTCACGAAAACCCGCATAGCTGTATATGTGAGGTCGAGGGAGCCGAAACTACTAAAAAACAAACCCCTGATGATCCCCATGAAAGTGAGAGCAATATTAGAAATGCTACTGAAGCTACTGATGAACAAGAGACTACTGAGGATGATCCGGATTGGACCGAGGTTGAATATTTTGGCAACATCACTAAAGAACTGCCCGATAAGGACAATAATGTGTCGAACAAGCAAGAACAACCTGAAGTGGAAGAATTATTTTCAGACTAAAACCGAAATTGCAGCAGGTTAGGGGAGTTGGTAATGAATTATAGTAATACTAATGATATTTTTTTCAACCCTCAAATTCTTTAGCATTCTTTATTACGATCATATACATTGGGGAATGGAGGTTGCTGCCATAGACAACGACTTCATTGTCTCTGTAGATGAAAACGGCAAGGCCTGGGCAGTCCGGTTTCTGTAAATGTTGGAATGTGAAGAGTAGAAAAAAATGAATGATAAAAGGAGAATTACCTTCTTCATTATAATGGATCTACCGGCGAGGCGGATGTGGGAAGTACATAAAAAACAATGGGATAGGACTGTTCATAATTCAATAGTCTTGTGTTTGTATATATATATATATTTTAAAGTAATTTAGTATTTAAGTTTGCATTTATATTTTGGCTTAAACAAAAAAACAACCCTCAAACTATTTTTTTTCTGCTTTTGGCCCTTAAACTATGATTTGGGCAAAATAAGCTCTTAAACTATCATTTTGGTCACTTTAAGTCCCTAAACTATGATTTGGGCAAAATAAGCCCTTAAGTTATCAGTTTTGGTCACTTTAAGTCCATGGTTACAAAAATATCATTTTATAGGTTTTTCTAACATATATAAATATTTATGTTCTTTTTAAATTTTAAAATATCATATATCAAAATAAGCCTCTAAACTATCATTTATGGTCATTTTAAGTCCGATAGTTATTTAAGGCAAAAGAAAATTATTTCGACTAATAAGATGTTGACACATCATAAAGATTTTTCGACCAATTGATAGTTTTGGGTAGGGGTGTTCAAAAATACCCGACCCGATTACCCGAACATAAATAACAGGAATTTACCCGGATTTTTTTACCCGGGTCGGGCCCGGGTCACAAAGTTAAGAATTTTTGGGGTACCCAAATATATTTAAAAATAATATTTTTTATATTCAATATACATATTTTTATATTAAACTAATAAAAAATCTTAATTTTTTATATTTTTATATTTAATAAATAAATATTTTTATATTAAACTAATAAATATATTTTTATATTAAACTAATAAAATATTTTTATATTTAAAAAATATATATTTTTATATTCGAGTACCCAAATACCTGAATTTTCGGCTACACGTAATTTTCGGGTACCCGCAAAACCTGAGTCAGGACACGGGCCGCATTTTCTACTACCCTAAGATTTGGGTACCCGGTACTTCGGGTACCCAAATACCAGGTTACCCGGATTTGAACACCCCTACTTTTGGGGACTAAAAGAAGAAAAATGACATAGTTTAGGTACTTATTTTGACCAAAAAATAATTTAGAGACTTAAAATGACAAAATGATAGTTTAAGGGCCTATTTTGCCCAAAATGATAGTTTAATGGCCTATTTTGCCCAAATCATAGTTTAATGACAAAAGCAGAAAAAAGACATAGTTTAAAGGTTGTTTTTTGGTTTAAGCTTTATATTTTCATTCTCATCTTTAATTTTGATTACAATGAATTATTTAGGGTTCATTTGGATATACACGAAAAAAATAAACAATATAAATATATTATTTTAATTCTTTAAAATATATTTTAATAATTAAATTAAAATATATTAATATTCGACTAAATCAATCTATTGGTATACATGAAATGATATCGTTGTAGGTAGCAACGTGTTATGTGTTAGAACTTAAAACAAGTTATAGCATAAATGCGTAAATCACTATTCACTTTATATCTAATAAATTGTTAGATGTACTCGACTTAACACGTTATCTTGATAATACTCGCATCCTTAATTTTCCTTTCTCTCCCTCAGCAGAAAATAAATAGAGCAGAGCAAAATCAATACACATACACACGCCTAGCAAAGCAAAACACAGCAAGCAATGGCGTTGAGACTCCCCACCCAGCTGGGGACAAGTGGCACATTCCAGCACCGTCACAGCTAGGCGTTGAGCCCGGACAGGCTCGGTTTGAAAATAGAATTATTGAACTCGGCTCACACTATGTAGAATTCGAAATTTTAGGATTGAGTTCGAGCTCGTATTAAACAGTTTGAGGTCAGCTCAATTTTATTTTATTCAAATTACTTTTAAATATTTTTATTAAAATTTTAAAAATTAATATGTGTAAAACTTATTTTAAAAAATATAATATTTATTTTTAAAGTTCACACATAATTATAATATATTTTTTAAATTATACAAATCTATGAGATTTAAAGTATTTAACTATTATACAAATTTTTTCAAGTTGAACTTAGGTATGAGTTCGACTTGTAAAAGTCTCGGAGCCGAACTTTGATTTGTGCTCGAACTTTAATCGTCAAGCCCAAGTAACTTGTGAGCTTGTCATACTCATTTTCACCCATAGTCACAACTCCAGAACTGCAACCGCCACTGCGCTGCCATGGTGGCGGACTCTATCGCCGGACACTCTACTAATCCCCTCTAGTCCTCTACCTCTGTAACCACCAGTAAGCACCTCAATATCTTCATTTAACTTCAAATCAAACGCTATTTCATCTTGACCATGCCTCCGGCAGAGAAATCGCATGTGCAACAAATGGTAACTTGCAGTGTCAATGTAAGTGCTCTGGCTGTGAATTTGGCTCCTGGGACTCCCGTCAGGCCGACCAGCATACTAGTCGTTGGCGCCACCGGAACCCTCGGGAGACAAATCGTGAGACGCGCGCTCAACGAAGGGTACGACGTAAGGTGCCTTGTTCGGCCGAGACCTTCTCCTGCCGACTTCCTCTGTAACTGGTGCGCCACCGTTGCTGTTCAAGAAATGATTGTTGTTATTCAAAGATTATAGCGTGTAGAAAAATTGCATGTCAGTTTGTCAAATGCTCCTAAAATATTTATAATTCAATTTACCCAAATTTATTGCTTTCACCCTTATTTCAAATTTTTGAGCAGGCAGACCTTAGAAACCAGAGACAATACCTGCAACATTGGTTGGTGTCCATACAGTTATCGATTGGGAAGGAAAGGTTGCTCTTATACAATGTGCAAAAGCAATGGGGATGAAAGAAATGTGTTCTTTTCCATTCACAATTGTGATAAGCATCCGAAGTCCACCAATGGAGATCAAGTATTGCACTGAAAAGTTCCTTCAGGACTCCGGCTTACCCCCACATCAGTCTGGCTATGCGGTTTCGTGCAAGTAAATGTGTTTGTGTGTACATGTATATGTTTCATACAAAAATGTTGCATGCTTTAAAGTTAACATGAATGAAAACATGATTCTTGGAAGAACCAATATGTGTTTGAAGTTTTATAACTCATTTGTTTATCGTATTTAAGCTGTGTTGCTGTAAATGGTTGTTGCCAATTTGTCTGGGGCTTATCGGCCAATATGCAGTACCTATACCGGAAGAGAAGTCCATGTGGGGAACATATGCTCCCACTAGAATTGCCTACATGGACACACAGGTTGCACATGCTTAAATTTTTTTACGGATTACTTTTGTGTATATATGGCATGATAGTTTTTATTGATCGTGGGATTTCGGTATTTAATCTAGTTTCTTTCGGTTTTAGGATGCTGCTCGATTGACGTTTACAGCTTTGTGCAATGAGAAAGGTAATGGCAAGCTTCTCGCATTTGCTGGTCCTCGTGCTTGGACAACCCAAGAGGTATATAAGTCTGAACTATTGCTGCTCGTTCGTAACCAGTGACTATTTCCGGTGGTTAATAGTGCCACGTTTTAGCTTTCATTTCATATCATCAATGTCTTGGGATCTTCTTGACTGATCATGTTAACATATTGTCATTCCTAAGTGCTGATATGGAAAAAAGCCACTGATTCATTCTGTGCTAAATTTTCTTAAATTTAAGGTGATAGCATTATGCGAGATGCTCGCAGGGCAAGATGCAAACATTATCACAGTTCCGGTTACCATCTTAAGATTTACAGGCCAGCTGACTGGTTTTTTGAGTGGACAAATGATGTTGCTGATAGATTGGCATTTTCGTAAATGAGTGGTCATTTCTCTCATTATCCATATTTGTCATCATCATTCTCTAGATCCCTTTCAAGGATACGGTGCACTTACAAGTGACACGGTTTTCTTGGCACCGATGACAGACGTACAATCTTCTCGGTGTCGACCCGAAGGATGTAGTTACACTGGAAAAGTATCTGCAGAATTACTTCACGAACATTTTGAAGAAACTGAAAGACATCATATTTTGAAAGCAAAAAGCCTACTTGTAAGTACCGTGTACTTTATGTTATATAGGCAGAGATACAGAGTTGAGGTAAAACATTTGCAGGATACTGATTTTCTTCTTATCGGGGGAGATCCTTTTCTTGTTCTAGTTCTGCAAATTGAGCATGCAAAGGTTCAACAAACTGAATTTAATCGATCTACAAAATAATATTGTTAATCCTTTGTTATCTCGACAACCCAGGCAAGCTCGTTGGTCTAGCCCCCCCGGTTTGATGGGCCTTTTTTCTCTGCACACGGGGCAGGGTGCTGCTGGAGTTGTGTTGTGCGACCACCATGGTCATGTTGTAGCTGGTTTCGCCGGCCCGACACCACCTTTGCCAACCGCTGACCTTGCGGAGGCTCATGCGTTATCACAAAGGTTGGCAGCAGGTTATAATCGACTAGAGTGATGCTATTGGAATCATCAATAAATTATACCAATCCAAATGAACTCTTAATTTTTGTACTTCAAAAAGTTAAAAATCAAAAAACGTATAGTTTTTTTATTTAAACATCTCAATCCAACATGTGACACTGTTATACATCTAGATAATTAGAATAAACCCTTTTTTTACTAGAAAAATCTGGAACATCTTTGAATTCGAAACATAAATTTGATGGAATAATTAATGAGTTTAGTAAGTATAGACGATAATAAACAAATTTTGATTAAAATATCAATGATTGAACCATAATTTTTAAATAAAAGATAGAAAAATAAGGTTAAGCTATACTGATAATCCCTAAATCTTTTACTTTAATCAACAAAATTTTAAAATTTGTTATACAGTCATTCAATTTGTTGCATGTGGCGGAGAAAAAAGCATGCCGTAGCATGGTACGTAGGCAATGGCCCTATGATACGAGTTGTGTTGTGTCTGCAATAAGTTAAAAAGATCAAATGTCCTCTCCAGCAATGGTCCAATAACATAATTTATGTGCAACAAGTTAAAACTTTAAAACACGTTGTCCTTTGAATGAAATTTGGAATGGATTTCATTATAATTTGCTTTCAAATTTAATACGATTTAATGAGTGTATCTTGGGGGCGAAACTATTTGTGTCAAAAATTTAAAAGGGACGAGTATTTGATCGTGTTGAGTCAAAATTTTAAGTTAGTTAAGTTAATGAATTTTATTTTATTATTCAAATTTTATTTAAAATTCTTTCAAGTCAAGTTGTTTAAGTTTTTGTTTAAATTTAATTGTAAATATTTATATGTTATTGTAATAATTTACTCTAATTAAATAGTTTTCTATAACCATATATGATATACATATATGTATTTCTTCATATTATTTTTTATGCGATATACATATATCATGCAAAGTTAAGAGACTCAACTAAAACTTGAAAACGTGCCCACTAATTATTAAAATTTCGAGTTATTGGGGTCCCATTTTATAACTTGAACTTTATTTAAAATTTTTAGTCGAGTTTATGAAATTACGATTTTGAGATTGAAAATTGATTCATTAATTACTAAAATTTTGAGTTATCCGGGCCCATTTATCACTTGAACTTTATTTAAATTCTTTTTTAGTCGAGTTTATAAAATTGCAATTTTGGTCAAATTGAATTTTGCTCACCTCTACTTAGAACGAAATTTTATACTACCCAAATCATTCCTATCATTAAATCAGAAGCTATTAAGCGTTTAAGTATGCTCAATCTCCTGTCTTCCTGCGTGTTGTACCAACTAGATTAATCACTTTTTAGTTTCTTCCTAACTTTTGAAAGTAGGAAATTAAGTCTCGGCCCCTTGAATTTTTGAATCCAGTTGTTTTAGGTCCTTTAAATTTTGAAATCAGGTACATCAAACTCTGACATACTTTTATTAATTATAAATATATTTTAAGACACTGTAAATTTTAAAATCAAATAAATTAGACTTGACCCTTCAACCAATTGTAACTTTTAAATTGATGACTTAATAACGAGACTGGAACTCTCATTTATTAGCATTTATATTTAGTCACTCTTAAAGTTTGAACCTAGTTTCATCTTGAGTGTATTAATGGTAAATATATATTTTTTGATATAATTATTGATATCTATTTAATTAGTTGATTAATTCAAATCAGTTATTACAAAATAACAAAGACTCATTATGAAAGATAACCCACTCAATCCAATGAAATTAAATTACTCGTGATTTGTGCTGCCGTAGAACTTCTTGCGAATTCTAAAAGGTGGAATACTTATGTGGTGATTGAATCAGATTCCGTAATTGAGGTATCTTGAGTGATGCATAGTGAACGACGATTATGAAAATTTTCACAATCTTTTCAACGAAGTGATGATGCTTATGGTAAACTTTCTTTCCTTTGCTTCAATAATGTACCACGTGAGGCGAATAGTATCGCGGGTATTCTTGCAAAGGAGGTGTAAGACGTATTTTGTGGTTGCAAGTTGTTTATTAAGTCTTTGGTATTTTCTTTATTTGACGTATGTTTTGATATATGTAATATAATCGTGAGTTTACTTTTTTCCTTCACTTAAATTTATAGATGTTTTTAATGTGACACAAAATTATATTTATAAGGCATTTTATTTAATAAATTAATGCATTGCTTATAAAAAAAAAAGTTTGTCGAGATATAATATTTTTTAACAAAAGATATAATACTAAAATTAGAGATCACATGCTTACCTTTCTGACAATTGTCATATGAGACAAGTTGTCTTTCATGTCTGCAATAACTTAAAAAGATCGATGGTCCCTTCCAACAATGATCCTATAACATAATTTATGTGCAACAAGTTAAAACATCAAAACACGTTGTCCTTTGAATGAAATTTGGAATTGATTTCATTATAATTTGCTTTCAAATTTAGTACGATTTCATGAGCGTATCTGGGGACGAAACTATTTGTATAGTTGTAGAGGCGAGTTCTAAATATTTTGGGTCTAATTACTTTTTAATTCTTATTAATTATTTTAAAATATATTTTAGGTCTAAATATTTTGGGTCTAATTTGATTATATGATAAAACATTTTTATTAATTTTAGTCTTTTGATGACGTCATACACAGTAAAGACTAAGTAACTTGGGTATAAGAATTCCTTTTTTTATTGTTAAACTCGAATAATTTAGGAATAATAAAGTTTCATTTTTCATTTGGACAGGTGAGCTCAGAGATTAGAATGATTGAACCGCCATGTCTTGAACGTGCCCAACTTTATTTCAATAATTGATCGCCTTTGGTAGGTGAGGCAGCTCCATTTTTGATATTTCATAAATGTACGAAAACAACAGTAGACAGGATCGGGACCCAAGGCAGAATTCAATCATATCGCCACGTTTCTCCATCGCATAACTGTACGAAAACAAGATAAGACGAGACCGTGGTCCAAGAAAAGAACAGAACATATGCTCAAATTTCAATAATTTTGTCACGCTTCTCCAATATCCAAACCATAACGTGTTTATATAAGCCTGTTCTCTCGAACATCATCACTCGCAGAGTTGATAGAAATCTACCTATATTTCAGAAAAATATGAGGTTTTGGTTCTTGTCAGTTTCCTCTTTGTTTTTGTGCTGTGTACTCCTAAGCACAGCCGAGCAGTGTGGTAAGCAAAATCAAGGTCTTCCTTGTCCGGATGGCTTGTGTTGCAGCGAATATGGCTGGTGTGGCAACACTGACGCCTACTGCCTCGTGGAAAATGGTTGCCAAATGAATTGCACCGATGGCCCCGACGCTCCACCGAGCCCCAGCCCTCCTCCACCCGGCCCCGTCGATGGCGGTGCACTCGGCGACATTATATCAAGAGAAATGTTTGAAGAGATGTTTCCGTTTAGAAACGATCCTCGCTGCCATGCCGTTAACTTCTACACCTATGAAGCTTTCATAGCTGCCGCAAAGTCTTTTCCGGACTTTGCCGCGACTGGCGATGAGGAAACTCGGAAAAGGGAAGTTGCTGCTTTCTTAGGCCAAACATCCCACGAAACTACCGGTATTTCGTCTAAATTTATTTACTACACTACAATAAAATGGACAATAAGCAAGAATAGATTCTCGACATTTAAGAATATCGTATCCCTTTAACAATAAATTTGATGAATTTGTAGGTGGAACTGGATGGAACGCAGATAGAGGTCCAGATTATTGGGGATATTGCTGGAACAAGGAAGATGGTTGCCCTTCAGAATATTGTAATTATGCAAGCGTACAATACCCATGTGTTTCTGGTCAAAGATATTGTGGCCGAGGCCCCATTCAACTTACTTGGTAACTTTCATTACCCTAAACCAATTGTTTTCTCTAATAATAACACAACATTATAATATAATTATTTGATATATATTCGATTTAAATCAACCAATATGAATTCGGGTACTATAAAACTTTATTATAAAATCTAAAACTTCTTGATATCTTAGGAACGTTAATTATGGGCAATATGGAGAGTCCATAGGGCTAAAGGACCAGCTTTTACAAGACCCTGACATTCTAATACGCAACGCTACGATGGCCTTTGAGGCTTCTTACTGGTTCTGGATGACGACTCAATCACCGAAGCCTTCTTGCCACGACGTGATCACCGGAGCATGGACGCCTTCCGAAGAAGACATTCAGGCGGGTCGGCTTCCGGGGTACGGTATGATCACCAATATCATCAACGGCGGCCTTGAATGCGGTCATGGTCCGGACGATAGGGTGGAGGACCGCATCGTGTACTATGAAAGGTACACTAAAATGCTCGGAATTAGCACAGGCGACAATCTTGACTGCTACAATATGCAGCATTACCCGAATGCACTCGTGGAATCGATGTAACTTACGGTGTCAAAATGACGGCATTAAGGAACGATAAGCACTAGATTTATGCATTTAAAAATAAGAATATTACAACAGTGATCATGTCCAACTTAGCTAGATTGTTGGACACTGTTGCATGACATTGTGTTCTGTGAAATTGTCGTCTTTTAAGTTTTATGTAAGCTTAGCGTATGAATAATGAAATCAGTGCTTGATCTTTAATTAACTACATTAATCATTGTTTGAATGAATCGAGATAACATTCTACGATTAATCAGTGCTTAACTGTACAAATGGATTGAATAGGAAGATGGATATTCATCGTTGCCAATAATTGAACCAAAAGAGATCACCATGTCATTGTTTAGCTGTTATCGTTCATCGACGACTGTAACAAAAATCATTAAACAGAGTCGAGACAATATTGGTATCTTCCATGACAACGCAAATTAAGGCACCCGAGGTGGTCAAACCTTCGGAGTGAGCGGATTCTCCATCATTTTTGCATGATAAAGTTCTGCAAATTCAGCATGCAAAGGTTCTACAAACTGATTTTGATTAATCCTTTGTTGTCACGACAGCCCAGACAAGTTCGTTGGTCTAGCCACCCAGAAGGCTGGTTCAAAATCAACGTTGACGGGCCTCTTCTCTGCATACGGGGCAGGGTGCTGTTGGATGGACCACCATGGTGTTGTAGTTGCTGGTTTCGCCTGGTTGACACCTCATTTGCCAACTGCCGACGTTGCGGAGGCTTATGCTTTAACTGAAGGAGTTAAACTTGAATATGACGAGGGTTGGCAGTAGGTTATAATCGAATAGGGTGATGCTATTGGAATCTATCAATATATTATCCAATCCAAATGAACTCTTAATCCTTGTACTTAAAAAAGTGATAAAAATCTTAATCCAATTGGTCACACTATTATATATCTAGAGAATTAGAATAAAGATTTTTTTTACTAAAAAAAATAAAAAAAAAATCTGAAACATCTTTGAATTTGAAACATAAAATAATTCGAATAATTAGTTAATGAGTTTAGATTCTGATATAAAAGCTGTGTAAAAAAAATTATATAACCCTCCATATTTAAGCTATAAAACTTAAATTTCTAGCCCTAACACCTTATAACCTAAACCTTAAACCCTAAACTCTAAATTCTAACTATAAGCCTTAAATTCTATACCCTACAACCTAAACTCCTAAACCCTAAACCACAACCTAAATCTCTAAGCTCTAAAATTGAAAGGCTTGTATATCAAAGTATTTTTCATATATATATGAAAAATACTTTGATATACAAGCATATAAAGTTTACACAAGCACTTTAATTTTAGGGTTTAGGGATTTAGTGTGCACGTTGTAGAATTTAAGGTTTATGGTTAGAATTTAGAGTTTAGGGTTTAAGGTTTAGGTATTAGGGTTTGAATTTATGTGTAAATATGGGTTATATTTTGATACACAAGTTGTGTAAAAAAAATTTACACAACCCTTCTATAAAATTTAAAACCTAAATCCCAAAGCCTAGCATCTTAAAACTTAAACCCTAAACCCTAAACTCTACATTCTAACCATAAACCTTAAATTCTACACCCTACGCCCTAAATCCTAAACTTGAAAGGCTTGTGTAAACTAAAGTTTACCCAAATTTTTGTATCAAAGTATATATATATATATGGAAAATACTTATATATATTTGTGTGTGGGTGGGGGAAAATACCTTGATACACAAGCTTGAGTAAACTTTACTTTATACAAGCCTTTTAATTTTAGGATTTAGAGATTTGGGTTGTGGTTTAGGATTTAAGGTTTTAGATTGTATGGTGTATAATTTAAGGTTTATGGTTAGAATTTAGAGTTTAGGGTTTAAGATTTTAGGGCGTTAGGGCTAGGGATTTAGGTTTTAGATTTTATAGCTTAAATATGAAGGATTGTGTAATTTTTTTATACAGCTTGTGCATCAAAATATAACCATAATATATATAATAAACAATTTTAATTAAAATATTAAGGCTTAAGTTTGCCCCTGCAATAGTCTCAAATTATCAATTTCGCCCATATGATATTTTCACAATAATTTAGCACCTGAAGTAGTCGAATTGCATTACCGTTTCCCCCTTGACTGACCGAAGCCAATGTTAACCGTTACGATGATAACGTGGCAGTCCACGTGTGAAGATGAAATGGTAGAGGGGCAAAATTGATTTTTCAAGCGAGTTCTAGGGCAAAATTGATGTTCTGGTTGAGTACGAGGGCAAAATTTATTTTTAGGTAAAAAATATGAGTAAAATACTAAAATATTAAAATAATAAAAAATAATAAAAAATATTTTATTAATATATGACTAAAAATAAATTAATTAAAAATATCTAAAAATAAGTAAAATTTATAAATTAAAATATCTAAAAATAAATTAATAAGCCCTTAAACTTTTACAAAAAAAATTAATTTAGCCTCTAAACTTTTTTTTTTGCACCTAATTAAACCCTCAGACTCAAAAAATCAATTTAACCCTTTGACCAACGTTGACCGTTAAATTTAACGATTTTTTAAAAAAATCTTCTTGACATGTGTTACAACAAGATAATACCACTTGTCATTTCAAAAAAAAAATTAATTTTTAATTTTTAAAAATATATAAAAATCCGAAACAAATCTTAAAAAATTAGAGATCACATGCTTACCTTTCTGACAATGGTCATATGAGACAAGTTGTGTAATGTCTGCAATAAGTTAAAAAGATCAATGGTCCTCTCCAGCAATGGTCCTATAACATAATTTATGTGCAACAAGTTAAAACTTTAAAACACGTTGTCCTTTGAATGAAATTTGGAATGGATTTCATTATAATTTGCTTTCAAATTTAATACGATTTAATGAGTGTATCTTATGGACGAAACTATTTGTGTCTAAAATTTAAAACACGTTGTTATTTGAATTAGGGACGAATATTTGATCAAGTTGAGTCAAAATTTTTAAGTTTGTCAAGTTAATGAATTTTATTTTATGACTCTGTAGCGATGTCCGTTTCGCTAAAAAACGAGTTTTATCTGTTGTTTGTTTTTAAAAAATGTATTCCGTAAGGTTTTGCAAAAACCTTATTTTATTTAAGAAAATAGAGTCGCCACCGGCCACTTAGGTAGGCCGGACACCATAAAACCAGAGATTTTTGAACTTGTTGGGTTCAGAAGTCGATTACGGATGGGGAAGGATTAGCACCCCCACACCGCCCAAAATTGGTACTTTAATAATTACCGCTTTATTAATATTAGACTTTCCGAATTAAAGTGACGATTAATTTAAAATTTGGTTATAAGTGCGGGTAAATTTTAAAGGTCCCGTTATCCGAGAGTAAACGCCCAACCACTATTACTACGCCTGATACTGGCTTCGTTTACGCTCAGATAAAAGGGCACCGCATTGACAATTAATATATTTTGATATGCAATCTTAGTGAGCAAAATATAAAATATGACAAATAATTTAAATACAATAAAAAACAAATAAAGATTAACATAATAAAATGCTAATCTAAAACATACATATATAAATATTAATCTAACTCATAAATAAAAACAAATATAACATAAATAAGATGCTAACATTCATAAATATTAATCTAACACATAAATAAAAACAAATTTAACATAAATAAAATATTAATATAAAACATAAATCTAAAACATAATAAATACTAATCTAAAACATAAATAAACATACAAACTAAAACACAATTTTAAATTAACTACTACTTCATTAAACCATAAAAAAATTACAACACAAATAAAAGGGGAAGAAAATATACCTAACTAGGAGCTCGAATGATGAACCCCGACCGAACCCCACCGAGATCTACCACGACCTCTCCGAAAATATTAACTAGATCTGACCTAAAATAGGGTCCCGACCGAACCGGTTAGGACCGAGAGCACTGCCCCCGGTCCTTGGCTACCTAGAGCATAGCTCTCCTATTGGCATGCCATGGCCGGCCATTCTTTTTTTTTTTGTTCTCAATTCCCTGCCCCCATGCCTTTATATAGGCAATTGGGGTGGGTTTAAGGGTGACATGGTCATCCCAAAGCCACCAAATTTCCTTTTTTTTGCTTTTTAATAATTTTTTTATATTATTTTTTTATTATTATTTTTTAATTTTGTATTAATTTTATATTAATAATATTATTAAAATAATACTAATAACACTAAAACCCGGTCAGAAATGAGTGATTACAGTTGCCCCTATTTGCTTGTTCTTGTGAAACGAGGACAAAGCAAAGATCAAAAGCACTCATTTTTGACCTACTTTCTTGTCTTTGGCTTCGGAATCACGTGTTCTTCTGGAACTCTCCGCTCTTCCTTAGCTGAATCTTCAGGCTTGTAAGTTCTTCCTATATAGAACTTCTTCACCTTCTGATCTTGGAACTATAGGTCCTCTCTCTATATAATCTTTCATTCTGAAGTCTTGAGTTACGAGTCCCTCATATATAGAACTTTTCACTCTAAGACGGTAAAGCTTGAAGTCTTTCCTATATAGAACTCTTCACCTTTAACGCTGGTTTCTCCTATATAAAACCTTTTACGCCACGGATTGATTCTTCTGACTGGGAGTTCCTCCTGTATAGAAATGCTAGTCTTCAAACCCTAGAGCCGCCAGTCCTTCCTATATAGAACTTTTAGCTTCTAAAATCTCGGAGCTACGAGTTCTTCCTATATAAAACCTCTCACTCTGAGACAGTAAAGCTTGGAGCCCTTCTTATATAGGACTCTTCGCCTTCAACACAACGGGTTTTCCCTATATAAAACCTTATGTGTCATGGGTGAATTCCTTCGGCTGGGAGTTCTTCCTATATAGAACTGCTAGTCTTCACCCTAGAGCTGCAATCCCTTCCTATATAAAACTTTCAGCTCCTAAAGCCTCGGAGCGGCAGATTCTTCCTACATAGAACCTCTCGCTACGGGAGCTTGAAAATATAGGCCCTTCATATATATAACCTTTATCTTCGAATTTTTCTTTTCTCTCTTTGTCCTTTTTTCTTTTTCCCCATCTTTTTCTACTTTTTTTCTCTTTTTTCTTCATTTTCTCTTATCTTCTTTTTTCTATCTCGTTTTTTTAACAAGGTTGTTGATATCTTTGGACTTACGCTACTTAAGGCTACCGCATCATGCCCAAAGGACTTACTAATGGCCTGAAGGACTTATCACCATGCTCGAAAGACTTACTGGTGGCCCGAAGGACTTAACACCTTGTCCGAAGGACTTACCGATGACCCGAAGGATTTAACATCTGGGCCTCACGCTGCTATGGTTGTCGATTTTTCTGGACTCACGCTATTAAGGCTGCCGCATCATGCCCGAAGGTCTTACTGATGGCCCGAAGGACTTATCACCATACTCGAAAGACTTACTGGCGGCGCGAAAGACTTAACACCGTGCCCGAAGGACTTACCGATGACCCGAAGGATTTAACATTTGGGTCTCACGCTGCTATGGCTGCCGATCTTTCTAGACTCACACTACTAAGGCTGTCGCATCATGCCCAAAGGACTTATTGATGGCCCAAAGGACTTATCACCATGCTCGAAAGACTTATTGGTGGCCCGAAGGACTTAACATCGTGCCCGAAGGACTTACCGATGACCCGAAGGATTTAACGTTTGGGCCTCACGCCACTATGGCTGCTGATCTTTCTGGACTCACGCTACTAGTGCTGCCGCATCATGCCTGAAGGACTTACTGATGGCCCGAAGGACTTAACATCGTGCCCGAAGGACTTACCAATGACCCGAAGGATTTAACGTCTGCGCCTCACGCCGCTATGGCTGTCGATCTTTCTTTTCTTTAGTAAATTCTTTGACAATTCTTCAAATACCTGTCTAAAAGTAAGCAAAAATTGACATGTCTCTATCTATATGATGCATGCAATGTCGTGCTTTTTTTCTTCTATTTTCTTTTTTTATTTCTGCTTATCTCATTTCTCTCTTTTACCTCTTTCTTCTTCTTTTCTTTTTATCATCATTTTTCTCTCACTCTTATTTATTTCTTTTTTTATTTTTTCTCTTTTTCTGTTCGCTCTCTTTTTGTTCTAAAGTCTTACACCCTGAAAGGTCGTTCCTCAGATTTCTTCATCTCTTTACTTCTTCACTGTATGCTCTTAAATCCTCATTTGATCAATCACTTCGAATCTAGATTAACATGCTTTCAAACCTTTTGCGCGGAAGACTTTCTTGTCTTCGAGGTTATCACCCGTCTTCATAAATGATATTCTAGTTCTTATATTATTCTTATAAGAGCCCTTGTCATCTTCTTCACTTGGCGTTGCCCCATTCAACCATAGGCTCTACTGCTTTGAATTTTCTAACCCATCATACAGAGCCTTGATCTATTTCTAGTCACCAGGGTGAGCCAAAATGCTTCCATCCCCTGAGCTCATCCTTGATCTTCTCGTAGCATTTCGACGGGAACTAACTCTCGGTCCCTATGCTTTAAATCTCATCATCATTCATTTTTAAAGTAATGCAAAAGGTAATTTACTTGTGTATATTTCAAAAAAATAATGATTGTTTGAAAAGATAACAGTCATTTTGAAAATCACAACTTGGAGGGGATACCAAACATTTTGAAAACATTGTTTGGAACAAATGGTAAACATTCTCTCTCTTTTTAAGGACCAAACATTTTTTTAAAAATTAATGTTTGGAGAATGGTAAACAAAATTCGAAGTATATTGCCAAACATTTTTAAAAACTAATGTTTGGGGGAAATGATAAACATCAAAACTTTGGGAGAAAATGTCAAACCTTTTAAAATATGTTTACCCCCGACATATCAAACACCATAGCCATCTTCTTCAAATTGCCAGAGATCAACTCCAATGAAGCGCATATTTAGAAGATCTTAATCGTTGTGGAGATATATGCAAATGTATAGTTCCTTTTGGTCTAATGGGCTTTTGAGATGAACAACCCTACCTAGTTTCTACCTCGTTTCAGGTGGCTCTCTTAATCTCACTATCTCACCATGCCCCATCCTTCCCTCATTTGGGTGTCGATCAAGCACTTCGAAGTTTGACGTTCCTTGAAGCAAAGTTAACCCTTATAGGCGGAATGAAATCTGAAGACATTCTCATTCAACTTGGATATCTATGGATGATCGAAATGGTCTTTGGGGGCTTGCAAAGTAGGCCTTTGGTTTATGGTTAAGTGAAACAGCATTTCTGTACTTGTGTAACTTGGATATGCCCATTATTCCTTCCTTTTTTTGATCACTCTAGACTGCCCGTTTTTGGGTTTTCACCCTAGAGTTCATTTCCTTTCTTTTTTACTGTAGGCTGTCTTGCATTCTGGCTATGTACTGATGTTCGTTTTATGTTCAAGAATGTTTGATCCTCCAAAACTCCTCGAAACTGAGATTTCTTGAATGAAGGACTACGAATACATTTCTGGGAATTCTTGTGATTGGCACGCCCATATGAAATGTTATTCTTTCTTCATTATTTCCTTTTCTTTTTTCTTCTTTTTTTCACTTTTTCTCTTGGATCGCTCTAGACTACCCATTTTTGGGTTTTCACCCTAGAGGTCACTTCTTTCTTCTGTACCTTCAGATCAGTGTATTTTGGTTGGATATTGATGCCAGCATGCTCAGGTAGACTACTCTTTTTCTTTATTTTCAGGATCACTCTAGACTGCCCATTTTTGGGTTTTCACCCTAGAGGTCATTTTTTTTCGAAACTGGCAATCTTCGGGCCGACTTGTCTTGACTTGGCTTCAATTCGAGCTTTTATATTAATTTTCAAAACTGATATTTATGTGAAATGTGGATTCCTTGTGTCTCTTGCTCATAGTTAAAGTCTCGTTCTTGTATTGTTTGATATGTGTGTGAAGCATATACAATATTCTTTATTTTCTTTTTCTTTCTTCTTTTTTCCCTTTTTCTTTTCTTTTTTTCTCTTTTTTCTTCCTTTTTTCTCTCTCTCTTTTTCTTTTTCTTCTTTTATTTTATTATTTTTTCTTTTTTTTGTTTTAGACTGCCCATTTTGGGTTTTTAGCCTTGAATCTCTTTCTTCTTATTTGAGTCTATAAATGTATCCTCGAATCAACACGTATCTATACTGGGTATTGATGCTATCTTCCGCCTGAAGTTAATTGCCTCTCTGCAGCTCTTCTGATATTTACTCGATCTGGGTTGCTTCGGCCTTCTGATTGCCATTTCTTTTCTTTTCTTTGGTTTTTCATTTGGACATATCCTTGCTTTCAACCATTTTCTTCTGATGATTTTCTTATCTTCGCATCCAATCCGTCTGGTCTCATCTCTGTCTTCTGGTAAAGTAAAAGAATACTATTTGTCGTCACATTCACAGATGTCCTGAGAAAGCCTTCAGGGGGTAGAGGTTTAGGGTCGACTCTCGTTTCAAGGATCTTAAACGACAAGTGCCCGAGAAGATAAATTCCTAAAATGGGAACTGCCCATTGTCTAAACACTCGCTTTGTTCCTCTGTTGGCCTAAGTAAACTAGCAGATACTCACATTTACAGTATCCCCACAGCATTCAATCTCTTCTAAATATATGCAACTTAGAGTTGATCTTTGGATCTGAAGCAAATGTACTGTTCCATTCAAAATTTGATGACATGGTATAGAAATGATATATACATATGTCCATTCAAAAATGCGTGTATATGCATATGGGAAAACTACCCCATAAAAACAAAATGTTTAAAGAATCAAGAATGTAAAACTGCTTTCTAAATGGAAATGTGATTTTTAATTCTAAAAATATCTGTTTGAGAGTTTTTTTTCAAAGCATTGAGAATTTCTTTGCGAACTGATGGGAAAACCATAGGGACCTCCGGACTGCCTCCCGAGTACTAACTCATTCCGGTCCTTTGTAGTGTAGGCTTGCCTCTTCTCTTGTTTTCCACCGCTGGACCAACTCTCTCGTCATGACTCCCTCGTCAACTAGCTTCTTGATTTTTTTCTATTAACGACCCCAAATTTCTTAGTGTCATGCCCCGGCGCCTCAATGTGGAACTCACATATACTGTATGGATCAAAACTGTGAGCAGATGAGCTGGGTGTAATCTTTATCAGCCTTGAGATAAGGTACTAACCCTTGACCATATGAGGCCATATGAAATACTCTGAATATCTCTAAATATGTATTTGTTCGAGAAATTTTTCTCGGTGATTCGGAGGAATCTGCCTGTCTTCTTCTCTGACGATCACGAGAACTTTGAAAGTGGTACCCATTTATCTCTTTCTTTCCTTCTGCTCCTAGACATGTCTGGTCTTTTAAACTTAGGTCCCGGAGCGCATGTTCGATTCTCTCTCCGACTGTCATGGAGTCCTCAAAGCTGGCATTCATTTTCCTGAACGCCTTATCAAAGAAGAAATAAGAAAGGTGGCATGGGAGTCATTTCCCTCTTCATCTACGGGAGGCTGCACCTGGGTCGCTAAACACAGACACCTCAAAGCACATTCCTTGAAGCTTTCATCAGGTTTCATCTTCGTAACCTGAAGATACCGATGACTTGGTGCTAGGTCCAAAGCATATCATATCACGGTAGGTCCTGCTAGACTGTCGAGGAAGCAGTGGATCGGTAAATTTTCAATGCAGCCCTCCATTTTTTACAGAATATGGTCACGTGAATCTTGGGGCATCTTGTTCCGTCATCATGTGCAAATCTGAAAATCTTTGGAATCTGGAGGAACGACCAAACCAGGGTTTAAACAGAGCTTTCTTGCATTAAAGACATCAAACTTCTTTTTTCTCTCTCTCTTTTTCTTTCGAGTCCATCTTCTAATTGCTCGAATCTTGATTTTTGAGTATGTTCAATTCTTTTATTCACGATAAAATTCTAATTGTTCTTTGGATTACCCCTAAAAATTTTATGCAAGGTAATGATAATGATATGTAAAATATGCCATGACTGTACAATGTAATGCAATGCAATGCAATCCTAAAATATAAACATGAATCCAGTAAGGTATTGATTCCAAAAGTGATCCCCATAGAACGACGTTCATTGAGGCCAAAATGTTTCATTATATCAGATATTAGATATTTACAGTTACTGATAAGCTTCAGTGCCTACTTTCTTAACTTCATCCAGTAGTCCGGTCAGCTTGCCTTCGGGGTCCAACACTTGGTCCATATTCTGACTAAGCCTGCCACCTTGTTGAGCCGCCTTACCTGCTCGGGTAATATCGATCTTCGAGTCTTCATCTATCCCATGCTTAGTCTTTTTTGGAAGTTGTCCTTTCCTACTGAAGAGTGTTGGATTGTCATTGCTCTGTCGTAAACTTGTTTCCAAAACTCTTGTAAATGGCTAAGTTATTCTGTAGCTCATCTCTGGAGACTGTCGTACCTATTCCCAATTTCCTCAAACTTACCTAATAACAGCCTGACTTGATTCTTGCTTGACTAGTTTCTCTTCTTCCAATATTCTGAGTCGTCCTTCAACTGAACAACACTGTTCATTTATTCTTTAAAGGTGACCCAATCTAATATTCTTAAACACTCAGGAAAGCTTCTGGTGATCATTCTGCAAATTCAATTTTATCCAAGTTATCTCTCTCTTATCTGAGCCGGCTGAACTCGAAAGAATATCCCTCTCCTGGGATACCCCTATCTCCGATCTTCAAATTTAACTCGCTTGAGTGACCCACTTCGGCATTACTTGAACTTTGTCCTGGATATCGATTCTTCCTATACTTTGCCCCTCGGGTGATTGTTAGCTTACTATAGAATTGGGGAACTCCGTCTTTGAAACCCAAAATTCTCATCGTGATAAGATATTGAACTTGTTCCTCAGGGCCCCACAAACCTCAATATTGTGACCCAAACTTCCTAAACGGTGTCGTAATCTTTCGGATAAGACTATCTCTTCGCTAGAGACTTCACTGAGGTAATAAGGCTCTTTACGATGAACATTAGTAGTAGTTCGGTGTACCTCACAGGAATCGAGATGTACTTTTCATTACTTGCTTCTCGAGTTTCTTCTGAACCGAGCTCTACTTTTTTGAAAGCCCAACTCAGACATACCTTTCGCCTGTTTATTGATGCGGATCACAAAAGGGTTCAATTTGTCGTATTTAGCTGGCTTAGAGGTAGAATTCTGAATATACCGTTTTCTATTCTGATCCTTAATCGGTTCTTCTTTCGATTTGATAGATCGCTTACCTTTCGTCAGAGTATTCATCTGATTCATCACTTCTTCCCTCTACTTCTTTCAACTCTTGCACTTTACTTTGCTCATTACCAGTACCGTGTCTCCTTACCGTGTTTGACCTGAAGTCTTCAGATGGTTCCTCTTCTATTGTCTCCGATCTTACTCTGGGATAAAACCCTGGATTCGTGCCCTCTAATATCTGACCAGACGACCCTTTGCCAATTATGAACAATTTCTGAGATTTGAGGAACCACTTCGGGAATCAATACCCTATAAATGCGAGAATGCATGCAAATACAATGTTGATTCTCGAACAGTCTTTAAAAAACTTTCAATAGAGAAAATGTCTATTTGCCAGAACTTAATAATGAATTACAGGTAACAGTTGGATTTATCCTGGAGACCTTGACTTCGGAAAGCAAAACCTGTGCTCCACTTCTCGACGTCGTCTTCAGGATGATGGATGACTTCGTCTTCTCCTCTTATTCTATTCCATGGACTCGTGACATCATGATCTTTATTTTGTGGCTTCTGAAAATGACATCAACAAGTGCAGGCACAATGCAGACAAGATTTTTTCTTCTGTAGACCTGGGTGCAAACGAATAATACGTCTAAACATGGATGGATTCTATCGATCATAGGGGTGTACTTTAAAACTTTTTTTAGGGGGTTAAAATTCTCAATGATCATTTGGTTTAAAATTTCCCCTTTTTTATTATAAAAAAGTTTTAACTTACTTAAAAAATAAAACTTTTAGGTTTCTTTTGTTACTATTATTATTCTGAAAGTTTTATGAGGGAAAAAGATTCAAAGGAAAATAATATTTTCAATTTTTTAAAGGAGTTAAATTAAAATCTTTGAGATTTTTACAAAAGGGTTAAATGTGAAGATTTAAAATTGGGGTTCTACGGCCCTGATTGAATCTTCAGCGTCGCACGCGCCTTACTATCGTACCGTCTTCTTTATCGATTGGTCTTTGCTCGGCCTAACTTGATACTGTAATTTTATCGTTTCCGGCAAAACAAACTTTTCTATTTTGAAAGCCTTTTAATGAACTGTTCTTGAATCAACACCATGTTATAATATGCAACATGAATGTAAATAAATGCGTTGATTCCGCTGGTAATCACCATTTCGAACGACTTTCATGGGAACTAAAGGGTCCAGATTACAAAAAGGGTCCACATTACAAAAGGAGTCCCTATTACAAAAAGTCTTAATTACAAAACAAAGTTCTACACATAAGCCCTAGCTCTACCTCCTAGCTCATCGATAGCTCTGAGCAACTTGATAAACCTTGGTGCTTCTTCCATGTCCGGGGTTACGAAAGGTCGGAGAGCCGCGGCTTCGGTAGCTAAGTCATTCTCACGCATTGCAACTCGTTGTATGTCCACCATCAGGGTCTCATATGTATACTTTGGCACTACACGCTTTCTCGGCAAATTGTTACCTCAGATATGTTGATTAATCTCTGACCAATGTCGCACGACTGGGTCGATGTTGTCCTTCTTAAGACATATTTTTTCCATGATGAAATATTTTCTAATCGGGCAAATCACCTGAATCAACGCCTCTATATAATGTGGATGCAATGATAATGCAACAAAAGTATGTGTAAAATAAAAATAAAAATAAAACACAAAAAGAAATGAGTTAGTATCGGATAAAAATAATAAATACATAAATAAAAGGACAAATTAAATAAGGTAAACAAACAAAACAACCCTATTTATCCAGTCTAAAACACCTAAGGTTATCCACATGGCTCTAAAAGGGTGGGTTTCTATGTTCTCTAAATGCAGTGTTGGTGCTAGGAGGTACCCGAATTGTCCTTGCTGTCCCCTACTAAGGGTTGCAAGTCCCCCGATCATCACCCATTATAGGCTCCTTTCAACCGAGTTCAATTTAGGGGGACCCATTCACTTATGCCTGCACGAAGGAACGATATCCTTACGAAAACATAAGGTACTCGAGCCCCGAAGGTACTTGCTAGGCCTACACGGGAGAACGATATCAGCACGAAAGCATTAGCGTTTTCCCCCCAGTTAAAAAGTGGGTTTATATGCTATATTTTAAATGCGTTAAAATAAACGCGCAATTATAACCGAATGTTAATTTAATAGTCACTTTAATCCGGAACTTCTAATATTAGTAAAGTGGTAATTATTTGAAAAAGCTTGACTCTCTTTTTTGTTTTTGAAAAACAAAAAATGTCCCCAGTGGAGTCACCATCTGTAGCGATGTCCGTTTCGCTAAAAAAACGAGTTTTATCTGTTGTTTGTTTTTAAAAAATGTCTTTCGTGGGGTTTTGCAAAAACCGTATTTTATTTAAGAAAATGGAGTCGCCACCGGCCACTTAGGTAGGCCGGACACCATAAAACTAGAGATTTTTGAACTTGTTGGGTTCGGGAGTCGGTTACGGATGGGGAAGGATTAGCACCCCCACACCGCCCAAAATTGGTACTTTAATAATTACCGCTTTATTAATATTAGACTTTCTGGATTAAAGTGACGATTAATTTAAAATTTGGTTATAAGTGCGGGTAAATTTTAAAGGCCCCGTTATCCGAGAGTAAACGCCCAACCACTATCACTACGCCTGATACTGGCCCCGTTTACGCTCGGATAAAAGGGCACCACATTGACAATTAATATATTTCGATATGCAATCTTAGTGAGCAAAATATAAAATATGGCAAATAATTTAAATACAATAAAAAACAAATAAATATTAACATAATAAAAACTAATCTAAAACACACATATATAAATATTAATCTAATTCACAAATAAAAACAAATCTAACATAAATAAGATGCTAACATTCATAAATATTAATCTAACACATAAATAAAAACAAATTTAACATAAATAAAATATTAATATAAAACATAAATTTAAAACATAATAAATACTAATCTAAAACATAAATAAACATACAAACTAAAACACAATTTTAAATTAACTACTACTTCATTAAACCATAAAAAAATTACAACACAAATAAAAGGGGAAGAAAATATACCTAACTAGGAGCTCGAATGACGAACCCCGACCGAACCCCACCGAGATCTACCACGACCTCTCCGAAAATATTAACTAGATCGAACCTAAAATAGGGGCCCGATCGAACCGGTTAGGACCGGGAGCACTGCTACCATTTTATCACTTGAACTTTATTTGAATGATTTTTTAGTCGAGTTTATGAAATTACGATTTGAGTCAAGTCGAGTTCTACTCACATCTACTTAGAACGAAATTTTATACTAACCAAACCCTCCCTACCATTAAATCGGAAGATATTAAGCGTTTAAGCATGCTCAATCTCCCGTCTTCCTGCGTCTTGTACCAACTAGATTAATTACCTTTTAGTTTCTTCCTAACTTTTGAAAGTAGGAAATTAAGTCTCGGCCCCTAGAATTTTTGAATTCGGTTGTTTAGGTCCTTTAAAATTTGAAATCAGGTACATCAAACTCTGACATACTTTTATTAATTTTAAATATTTTAAGACACTGTTAATTTTAAAATCAAACAACTTGACCCTTCAACCAATTGTAACTTTTAAATTGATGACTTAATAACGAGACTGGAACTCTCATTTATTAACATTTATATTTAGCACTCTTAAAGTTTGAAACCTAATTTCGTCTTGAGTGTATTAATGTAAATATTTTTTTGATATAATCACTTATATCCAACTAATTGGTTGATTAATTCGGACCAGTTATTGCAGATAACAGAGACTCATTATAGAAGGTAACCCACTCAATCCAATTTACTCTATTGTATCGTCAAAATTTGAACTCTTAATCTTATTTAAGTAATATAGTACATCTTAATTAATGGCAAATTTTGATAAAATATTAACAATACCATTGATAACATTGAAATTTTAAATCAAAAAATAAAAAGAATAAATTTCAAACTTTAGGAATTGGAATGATTGAATATATGTCTTAAACGTTTCGAACTTTATTGCAATTAGGGGTGATAAAGTGCTCAAAATTTTAGGCTTGAGTGGGCTCGGCTCGGGCTCGAAGCTCGTCGAGCTCGAGCTCGAATTGAACAGTTTGAGCTCGGCTTGTTGCTTTCCTCAAATTGTTTTTAATTTGTTTTTTTTTTTGAAGTTTTGAAAAATAACATGTGAACTTGTTTGAGAAAAGATAATGTTTATTTTTGAAGTCCGCAAGTAACCATAGTACATTTTTTACAAGTCCACAAGGAGAAGGAGATTTAAAGTATTTAACCATGATAACAAGTTAACAACACTGAAACATATATACACTATATATATATATATAATACTATATATATAATTATTTTGAGTCTGTTCACGAGCTTTTCGAACAGAATTTGGGTCGGCTCGGCTTGTTAAGATCTCGAGCCAAGCATGAGCTCGAGTCGAGCTCACTCAAGTCGAGCTTTAACCGAACTTTGACGGAGGCAAACCGAGCCAAGTAGCTTGTGAGTTGGTCATGCTCATTATCCCCCCTAATTGCAATTAAGGATGGGCACGAGTCGGGTTTTTGGCCCACCCGAATCCGACAAAAAAATAAATACATTAAACTTGAACCCGACACGACCCGACTTATAGAAAAAAATTAATTTTAGGGACCTAATTGCAATAATTAGCCGCCCATTGGTTGATGAGAATCTGAAATCTGCCAGCTCAATTTTGATATTTTATAATTGTCTGAAAACGACATTCGACGAAATCGTGGACTAAGAAAAGAACAAAACAGCGAAGATCGAAGCCAAATTCAAATCAGTTCCCCCCGTTTCTCCATGATCATAATTTTATGAAATAGTGGTCCAAGAAAAGAAGGAAAAAGAAAACATTAACTCAACGTGATAACAGGAGCTTTCTTGCCACATTTTTTTTAGTTTAGTCCTTTTAAGTTTTATAGTTTTAAGATAAGACAATAATAAAATAACCTTTAGACTTCCCTTAAATTAGTAAAATTTTAATTTAATCATTTTAGATGGTAAAACTATATTTTAATCATTCATGAATTTATAGCTATTTTCTGACCCCCTAAAAAGAAATTACGTAGGATACAATGAAGGAACTTAATGAAAAAGTTTGGAGTTCAATTTAATTTTTTTAAAAACATTAATGGTGTAAACTAAAATTATTAAAAATTTTGAGGGGTTAATTTATGTTTTTTAAATAATTTGGGGTTTAAATAACAACTTAATAATTTTGAGAGGATTAATAAGAATTTTTAAAAATTTGGAGAAAGAATTTAATTAAAAATACTTAAAATTTTAACTCTTTAAATTTTTTTAAAAATTTTAAAGAGATCAAGTTAAAATTATAAAAAAAATTAAAGAATTCAATTTAAAATTTTCAAATTCTGTGGGGACCATAACTGGTAACCCAACTACTGATTGGATTGAAAGATAATTATTCCAGTGTGGACGAGGAAAGAGAGAATCATTAAAAAAATAAATCGTTGCCAATAATTGAACTAAACAAAATGGAATATTTCCAATTTTATTTAATAAATGGTTTGCATTCCGGTAAACGAGAATATGAAATCATTATCATTTGCAATATTTTACGAGTGTAATGTATAGTAGTAAGGGTAATTTCTTTAAGTATTTTGAGTTTAATTAATTTTTAGGTCTCTTTTTATTTTAAAAATAAGGAAATTAAATTTAATTATTTTATGTTTTCACCTTTTCTAATGCTTCTGCGAGAGAGTGGGTTTTAGAGAACGACCTTTGGTATATTAATCATAAGCCGTTATGCTTATAAAATGGATACTTAACATGAAAAAGCTTGAGTTTGATCTCTGCCGAATGCCATTTTGGATTCAACTTTTCAATGTTCTATTAGAGCACTATTCGAAAGAGGGTTTAAGTTACATTGCTAGTACCCTAGGCCCTCCTCTTTACATGGATTCTATAACTGCTTCGAAGGAGAGATAAAATTTGTTAAGGTTTGTATTGAATTAGGAGCAGGAGAGAAAGTTCCCAATACCATTGATGCAGTTGGGAGGGATGGCTCGATGATTACAGTAAGGGTATTTGTTCTATGGATGCCTCCCTTCTATTCTAAGCGTAAACTGTTTGGGCATAATGTTGTGACTGTGTGAGTGCTTGGCAAAAGGGTAGAAAATGTATTGGAAATGTATGAAAACAACGCTCAGACTAAGTCTTTTGCGTGTAACTATACACGGTCTGCAAGTAATACATCAATAAGCTGGATATCGATCCCGCAGGGATTGGCCAAGAGTTTAATTGTTTCGCTTGTTTACTTGTCAGAGAAAAGTGTGTTTGAATTGAAGTTGGCTTTGAAAATAGTTTAAAAGAAAAGAAATGAAAGGAAAACAGCGTTGACAATGAGAGTTTTCAAATAAGTGATGAGCGTTGGTAAGGAATGTCTGGTTTTCACGCAATTCATGTCATGCCAGCCTTTAATAAAGTATATCTTGGCATTGTTTGCCGAGCAGGTTCAAGTTGACTTGCCTCTCTCAATGGCAAAGCCCTAAATTAACCATGTAAAAACTCCTATATATCTATAGTGTAGTTTTTCATAAATCAATTTGAATAAGTTCCAATTTGTACTCCTAAGGGGTAGATTCACTCCCGATGTAAGTTCATCTACTTGAACGTCTTCTGTCGAAACATCTCGCCTTAATATCTGGCAATAATCGTTGCCCTCTAAGTTTGTTAAGATATTAAGGTGCAATGGGCTATCAATGCCAGCAGTCGCTTGACACAAAGTTTATAAAATCTAAAAACATACCAGATAGGGAAAATAACGCCGAGGCATTTTAATTATTAAAGACAAAACATAAAAACAGTGTCCAATGCCAACAATCCTCACCAACTGTTATATTAGTTCATAGCGAGGATATCAAAACATCAATATCGAAGCCAAATTCAAATCATTTCCCCCCGTTTCTCCATTATCATAATTTTATGAAATAGTGGTTCAAGCAATGAAGAAGAAAAAAAACATTAACTCAACGTGATAACAGGAGCTTTCTTGCCACATCTTTTTTTATAGTATAGTCCTTTTAAGTTTTATAGTTTTAAGATAAGACAATGATAAAATAACCTTTTGACTTCCCTTAAATTAGTAAAATTTTAATTTAATCATTTTAGATGATAAAACTATATTTTAATCATTCATTAATTTATAGCTATTTTCTGATCCCCTAAAAAGAAATTACATAGGATACAATGAAAGAATTTGAAGAAAAAGTTTGGAGTTCAATTTAATTCTTTTTAAAAAAATTTAATAGTGTAAACTAAAATTTTCCCGTTAAATTTAATATTTTTTTTTTAAAATCTTCTTAGCATGTGTTGTAACAAGATAATACCACTTGTCATTTCAAGAAATTTTTAAACTTTACTTTTTAAAAATATATAAAAATCTGAAACAAATCTTAAAAATTAGAGATCACATGCTTACCTTTCTGACAATGGTCATATGATACAAGTTGTGTAATGTCTGCAATAAGTTAAAAAGATCAACGGTCCTCTCCAGCAATGGTCCAATAACATAATTTATGTGCAACAAGTTAAAACTTTAAAACACGTTGTCCTTTGAATGAAATTTGGAATTGATTTCATTATAATTTGCTTTCAAATTTAATACGATTTAATGAGTGTATCTTGGGGACGAAACTATTTGTGTCTAAAATTTAAAACACGTTGTTGTTTGAATTAGGGACGAGTATTTGATCAAGTTGAGTCGAAATTTTTAAGTTTGTCAAGTTAATGAATTTTATTTTATGATTTAAATTTTATTTAAAAATTTTCAAGTCGAGTCAAGTCATTCAAATTTTTGTTTAACCATAATTATAAATATTTATAATGTTATTGTAATAATTTATTCTAATTAAATGGTTTTCTATAACTATATATGATATGCATATATGCAATTTTTTCATATTGTTTTTTATGCGATATACACATTTCATGTAAAGTTGAGGGACTTAACTAAAACTTAAAAATGTGTCCACTAATTATTAAAATTTCGAGTTGTTGGGGGTCCCATTTTATAACTTGAACTTTATTTAAATTTTTTAGTCGAGTTTATGAAATTACAATTTTAAGATTAAAAATTAGTCCACTAATTAATAAAAGTTCGAGTTATCTGGGTCCTATTTTATCACTTGAACTTTATTTGAATGATTTTTTAGTCGAGTTTATGAAATTATGATTTGAGTCAAGTCGAGTTCTACTCACATCTACTTAAAACGAAATTTTATACTACCCAAACCCTCCCTACCATTAAATCGGAAGATATTAAGCATTTAAGCATGCTCAATCTCCCGTCTTGCTGCATCTTGTACCAACTAGATTAATTACTTTTTAGTTTCTTCCTAACTTTTGAAAGTATGAAATTAAGTCTCGGCCCCTAGAATTTTTTAATTCGGTTGTTTAGGTCCTTTAAAATTTGAAATCAGGTACATCAAACTCTGACATACTTTTATTAATTTTAAATATTTTTAAGACACTGTTAATTTTAAAATCAAACAACTTGACCCTTCAACCAATTGTAACTTTTAAATTGATGACTTAATTACGAGACTGGAACTCTCATTTATTAACATTTATATTTAGTCACTCTTAAAGTTTGAAACCTAATTTCATCTTGAGTGTATTAATGTAAGTATTTTTTTGATATAATCACTTATATCTAACTAATTGGTTGATTAATTCGGACCAGTTATTGCAGATAACAGAGACTCATTATAGAAGATAACCCACTCAATCCAATTTACTCTATTGTATCGTCAAAATTTGAACTCTTAATCTTATTTAAGTAATATAGTACATCTTAATTAATGGCAAATTTTGATAAAATATTAACAATACCATTGATAACATTGAAATTTTAAATCAAAAAATAAAAAGAATAAATTTCAAAATTTAGGAATTAGAATGATTGAATATATGTCTTAAAAGTTTCGAACTTTATTGCAATTAGGGGTGATAAAGAGCTCAAAATTTTAGGCTCGAGTGGGATCGGCTCAAGATTGAAGCTCGTCGAGTTCGAGCTCGAATTAAACAGTTTGAGCTCGACTTGTTGCTTTCCTCAAATTGCTTTTAATTTTTTTTGAAGTTTTGAAAAATAACATGTGAAGACTTGTTTGAGAAAAGATAATGTTTATTTTTAAAGTCCGCAAGTAACCATAGTACATTTTTTAAATTATACAAGCCCACAAGGAGAAGGGGATTTAAAATATTTAACCATGATAACAAGTTAACAACACTGAAACATATATACACTATATATATATATAATTATTTCGAGCCTGCTCCTAGCTTTTCGAGCTGAGTTTGGGTCAGCTCGGCTTGTTATGATCTCGAGCCGAGCTCTAGTCGAGCTCACTCAAGTCGAGCTTTGACCGAGCCAAACAAAGCCCGAGTAGCTTGTGAGGTGGTCATGCTCATTATCACCCCTAATTGCAATTAGGGATGGACATGGGTTGGGTCGGTTTTTTGGCCCTCCCGAACTCGACCCGAAAATAAATACATTAAACTTTATACCTGACCTAACCTGACCCGAACACATTCTTTAAAAAACTCGACCCAAAAATAAATAGTCTAAACATGACCCCTATCTGACCCGACCATCCGACTTATAAAAAAAATTAATTTTAGGGACCTAATTGTAAAAAATAATTTTAGGGACTTAATAGTAAAGAATAATAATTTTAAAGACTAAATTATAAATAAAAATTTAATTTTAAGGACTAAATTATAAAAAATATATATAAAAAGAAGTATTATTATAAATATACCTAAAAATTTAAAAAAAATTACACATTTAATTTTTGATCGAGTCGGATATTTTTTCTATCTTAAACTGATCCTGACTCAACCCTTAATAAAAACTTAACCCAACTTGATTTGATCTGACCCAACCGGCCAGATAAAGTGCACATCCCTAATTGTAATAATTAGCCGCCCTTTGGTGGATGAGAATCTGAAATCTGCCAGCTCAATTTTGATATTTTATAATTGTACGAAAACAACATTGGACGAAATCGTGGACTAAAAATAGAACAAAACATCGAAGATCGAAGCCAAATTCAAATCCTTTCCCTCCGTTTCTCCATTATCATAATTTTATGAAATAGGAAGCAATGAAGGAAAAAAAAACATTAACTAAAGTTTATACGTGCCTTTTAATTTTAGGGGTCAATGTTTTAATTTAGGGTTAAAAATTTAGGAGTTTAGGATAAGACAACGATAAAATAACCTTTTGACTTCCCTTAAATTAGTAAAATTTTAATTTAATCATTTTAGATGATAAAACTATATTTTAATCATTCATTAATTTATAGCTATTTTCTGACCCCCTAAAAAGAAATTGCATAGGATACAATGAAGGAACTTTATGAAAAAGTTTGGAGTTCAACTTAATTCTTTTAAAAAAAATTAATGGTGTAAACTAAAATTTTAAAAATTTTGAAGGGTTAATTTACGTTTTTCAAATAATTTGGGGTTTAACTAATAACTTAATAATTTTGAGAGGATTAATAAGAATTTTAAAATTTTGAGAAAAAAATTAGTTAAAAATACTTGAAAATTTTAAAACTCAATAAGAACTTTTAAAAATTTTAAAGAGATGAAATTAAAATTATAAAAAAAAATTAAAGAATACAATTTAAAATTTTCAAAATTTGTGGGGACCATAACTGGTGACCCAACTACTGATTGGATTGGAAGATAATTATTCCAATGTGGACGAGGAAAGAGAGAATCATTAAAAAATAAATCGTTGCCAATAGTTGAAATAAACAAAATGGAATATTTTCAATTTTATTTAATAAATGGTTTGTCTTCCAGTAAACGAGAATATGAAATCATTATCATTTGCAATATTTTACGAGTGTAATGTATAGTAGTAAGGGTAATTTCTTTAAGTATTTTGAGTTTAATTAATTTTTAGGTCTCTTTTTATTTTAATAGTAAGGAAATTAAATTTAATTATTTTATGTTTTCACCTTTTCTAATGCTTTTGCGAGAGACTGGGTTTTAGAGAACGGCCCTTGGCATATTAATCATAAGCCGTTAGTGCTTATAAAATGGGTACTTAACATGAAAAAGCTTGAGTTTGATCTCTGTCGAATGCCATTTTGGGTTCAACTTTTCAATGTTCTATTAGAGCACTATTCGAAAGAGGGTTTAAGTTACATTGCTAGTGCTCTAGACCCTCCTCTTTACATGGATTCTATAACTGCTTCGAAGGGGAGATTAAAATTTGCTAAGGTTTGTATTGAATTAGGAGCAGGAGAGAAAGTTCCCAATACTTACCTCTCCAAAAGTATTATTTTTAATGCCAATCTTACAATGTTTTTGCTTGTTTTTAAGTACATTTAGTTGCATTAGGATGTTAAAATCATGCATTTACATAAGAAGTTTAAAACTTTGTCTATGCCAGTGTGAAGGGTTGTTTTGTTGGCAATTTTGCAGGTTTGACATAAGATTTGGCCCAGAAAAGCAACACAGGAAGGAGCGCCAGAGAGAATGACGAGTGCTGTTGGCACAAATAGACCAGACAATGCCAAGCACCGGTTGGCAGATTCATGCCAAACTTGGACGCTAAGGCAGTGTCGGTAGTATGACGTTAGCCCTAGTCTGATCAGTTCTCATTCAAACCTGGATAAGAAGACTATCCCTTGGGTAGTTGAAATTTGAAGAGCTAATCCTATCTCTTCCCCGCACGCCTATTTAAACACCAACCAAGCAAGCATTTGGGACATCGGGAAGGATTTGATCGTGAGGAGTTGGTGTGCGACGATTGACAACCGGCTGCACCTTGAAAGGGTGGTTCAACTAGCTTGGCCGAGAAGCCTAGATCTTGAAGGGCTGCATCGAGAGACCCCTTCTAGCCCATTTTCTCTTTCATGTTATTTTATTTTGTTTTAAATGATGATGTACTTGGGAAACGTTTGTGGTTCCTTGGTTAAGTCCCTCGCCATGAACTAATTTCATAGTTGGTGGGGGAAGTTTTCGTTGAATGCTATTTTATGTTTTAGATTTTAATAATAAATCTGCCTTGGCAATGTTTTATCTATTCGGCATACTTTAATGTTTTCTAAATACTATGTCAAGCGAGAGCTGGCACTGTTGGCCTATTGCTTCTCAATATCTTAACAGACTTGGGGTGGCAACGATCAAGTTGTTGAATACTAAGGAGAGAAGCTTCGAGAGAAGTCGTTCAAGTAGATGAACTTACTTCGGGAGTTAAATCCACCCCTTAGGAGTATAGATTGGATCTTAATCAAATTGGTTTATTTAAAAACATGCACTATAGAGATATAAGAGTTTTTACATGATCAATTTAGGGCAATGACCATCGAGAGAGGCTTTGCTAATTTTGAATCTGCTCGGCAAACAATGCTAAGACAAGTTGTTAATAAAGGCTAGCACGACATGAATAGTGTGAAAACCATGCATTCCCTGCCAACACTCATCATTCATTAAAGCACCTTCCTTGCCAACGCCTTTACTTTACTTTTATTTCTTTTCTATTCAATTATTTCCAAAACTAACTTCAAAACAAAACAACTTTTTCTCAAGGCAAGTAACAATCAAGACAATCAAATTTCAAGTCAACCTCTGTGGGATCGATACTCATCTCAAAGTCCAATTTTACGAATCTTTTCATCACCTCATTTCCACTAAAACAATAGCATCCATTCCATTAATTGAACTAAAAGAAATTGTACATAAGCTACCTACATGTTAAACGTTTTCAATTTTATTTAATTAATGGTTTGTCATTTAGTAAATGAGAATCTGAAATCGTAATGATTTGCCCGATTCGACGAATGTATCCAGAGACCAAACTACATGCATAGTGGTAGAGGTAAAATTAAAATTTTAAAACAAAAAATTTTCAAACTTTACAGAGTAGAACGATTGAAATTTGAATAGCCGCGTTTTAAACATTTCCAATTTTAATTAAACTCTAACTCTTAACTTTAAACTTTAAATCTTAAACCCATTATTTTAATGTGGGGTATAAAAAAGGCATAATTAGAGGTAGACATTTTCATCCTATAAATAGGCCTATCCTCTCGCACTTTATCACTCACAAAGTTGATAAAAATCTACCAATTTTTCAGAAAAATATGAGGTTTTGGTTCTTGTCAGTTTCCTCTTTGTTTTTGTGCTGTGTACTCCTAAGCACAGCCGAGCAGTGTGGGAAGCAAAATCAAGGTATTCCTTGTCCAGGAGGTTTATGTTGTAGCGAATATGGCTGGTGTGGCACCACTGACGACTACTGCCTCGTGGAAAACGGTTGCCAAATGAATTGCACCGATGGCCCCGACGCTCCTCCAGCCAGCCCTCCTCCTCCACCTTCCCCTGGTGGCGGTACACTCGGTGACATTATATCAAGAGAAATGTTCGAAACGATGCTTCCGTATAGAAACGACCCTCGCTGCCATGCTGTGAACTTCTACACCTATGAAGCTTTCATAGCCGCAGCTAACTCTTATCCGGCCTTTGCCGCCACCGGCGATGACGAAACTCGGAAAAGGGAAGTTGCTGCTTTCTTAGGCCAAACTTCCCACGAAACTACCGGTAATTTGTCTAAATTTATTTTTCTCTGAGTTGTTATTTACTACACTATCACGTAAATATTGTATCATTTTAACAATAAATTTGATGATTTTGTAGGGGGGTGGCCAACAGCAGATGACGGTCCAGATCATTGGGGATATTGCTATAACAAGGAAGATGGTTGCCCTGATGCATATTGTGATTCCGCACAAGTAAACTACCCATGTGTTCCTGGTCAAAGATATTGTGGCCGAGGCCCCATTCAACTTACTTGGTAACTTTCATTACCCCTCCCCAATTGTTTTTTTCTAATAATTACATATTATTATAATATAATGAATCAATTAATCTAAATTTGAATATGACAGATTCGTTATAATAAATTTAAATTTGATATATCAGGAACGTTAATTATGGACAATATGGAGACACCATTGGACTAACGAACCAGCTTTTACAAGACCCTGACATGCTAATAAAAAATGCTACGATGGCCTTTGAGGCATCTTACTGGTTCTGGATGACTGCACAGTCACCCAAGCCTTCTTGTCACGACGTGATTACCGGAATATGGACGCCTTCCGAGAGAGACATTCAGTTGGGTCGACTTCCAGGGTACGGTATGCTCACAAATATCATCAATGGCGGCCTTGAATGCGGTCATGGTGGTCCGGACGCTAGGGTAGAGGACCGCATCGCGTTCTACGAAAGGTACACTACATTACTCGGAGTTAGCACCGGCGACAACCTTGACTGCTACAATATGACGCCTTACGGGCCTAACGGGTATGGGAGTGGACTCGTAGAATCGATGTAACTTGTGATGTCAAAATCTGGCATTAATGGACTATAAACACTAGCTTTATGCATTAAAAAATAAAACTATTACAACAGTAATCATGTCCAAATGTCCAACTTAGGTAGATTGTTGGACATTGTTGCATGACAATGTGTTATGTGAAATTGCCGTCTTTTAAGTTTTATGTAAGCTTAGCCTAAGAATAATGAAATCATTGCTTGATCTTTGCTTAACTACATTGATCATTACTTGAATTATGATAAAAAAAATCATTACTTGAATGAATCGAGAGAACTTTATACGGTATTATGGTTTCACTTTATCAGAATTGATTGTACTACGAGAGAAAAATAAGCTAGCCGATGGAATGGTAAAATCAGCACCCCTAGGTCCGTCCCTACCGTCAAATGCAGTATTAGCCGTTTTATATGAGGATTATTCTAGTTAAGTTTTAGTTTTACAACTCTCACTTTATTTATAAAAAAAATAGTGGTGGCAGTAATATTAGTTGTGACGATGAGATCAAGTACTATGATAATTAAAAATTAATCTTCAAAAAGCCTTAATTCAAGATAATCTTCAAAAGTTTTAAATATATATATATATATTTCTATAAATTTATAAAATGAATATACAAAGTCCATAAATTTATAAAAAAAATATAATTGCCATAACTTTAAAAATTTTAAAATATCTTCAAAATAAATTAATTTATATAACAAATAATTATTTAATTTATTGATATTTTTATTAGATTTAAACATTAAATAAGTAAAGTATCGAGCCTAATCTATTATATTAAGTGAAGTCTTTTCAATTTACTAATTGGTTTTATAGGTTACTTATGCCTCAAATTCCTTTTTGTAGATTTTTTAAATTCAGTCTTTTATTTAATTCAAAAAATTTAGTCTTTTTGCTTGTTTGATATAAAAATTAAAGTTCAATCAATAATATTATTAATGAAATTCCGTTAAATTTCAATATGTGATATTCTAATATTCAAATGTTAGATTTAGAAATTAGACTTTTATTGAACACAACAAGTGTCCTAGTAGAAAAACAAATAAATTTCATATTAGGAGATACGAGTTTAAATCGCTTTGTCTATAAAGTGTATGTCTATTGTTAAAAGGTTAAGTATTATCTATGGACATATACTATATTGTAATTACCTTTAGACTATTTAAAAAAATTATACTTTTATTAATAATACTATGGATGGACTTTCGTTAAATTTTAATATGGTATGTTCTAATATTCAAATGTCAGATTTTTTTTATCAAATCAAATGTCAGATTTAGAAATGAGACTATTTTATTTTTGTGAATAATAAATTATTATCATATACCTTATTAAAAATCTCTTAAATATATAATTAACATCACGACATAGTCCCGTGATGGAGACTAAAGAGACATTAGAGTCATTAAACAAAAGAGAAGCAGCGCCACCTGTGGATCCAAGAATGGAATCATATAAGAAAAAAATAGTCATGTCTGCATACAATATTCTCTGAGTTACAGCATGGATGCTTTTTTGCTTGGCATCAAATTTGCAACTTTCCATAAAAATAAAACACCAAAAGTTACATCAGACAAATTAGTCAGATGTAAACATTTATGCAAAAAAAAAAAAATGATTAACAAAACCAGCAAATGCTTGAAGCTGTAGAAGAAACACTCATCCTCTTACTCTTAGGCTACAACTAACTAAACAGTAGGAAGGAAGATACATATAGCTTTATATACACAACATCAAGGGTCTAAATCAATTAAGCCTTTTGCCCTACAATTTAGCCACTAGAAATTCAAGATGTTGGCATAAGTTGTGAGATTCTGAAACCAAGGACTGTTGAGCTGAACCCAGAACTGATCCTGTGTCCAGTCACTCAGCATTCTGGGCATTTGAAGCTCTGGTAATTTCTCACTCCCTAATGGAAACTGCAGAGTTGCAGAAGACAGTTTCTTCTTCTCTGGTATTTTCTCTTCTTCCATTTCTTGCTTGAAGAACAACTGGGGTGCGGCTGCTGCTGCTGCTGCAATTGGTGGCACCAAACCCTCATTTGGGCTGCAAAAAGAAACTGTTTCCATTGACGATGGAGATGTGCTGCTGTTCTTCGAATCTTCCTCCATTGCTGCCCTTTGTTCCAGAACTTTCAAGGAAGTTGCCTTCCTGTATACTTTGCACAAAACTACATCCTGCATGTTCAATCATACCAGAAAATTTGAAAAAAGAAATGTATTTTTCAAATCTTGACTAATAAAAGTACCGAAGTCAAAAGTCAAGTCTTTTAATTAGTTTGGTAATGTATTTTGTAGGTATAATTATGCCTCCAGTCCATGTAATATTTGTACTTTTGAAATTAGTCCTTTAAATGAAAAAGAGGTATAGTATACCTTAGGAAAGGAGCAACCGTCTGGGAGACGATACTCGTTCATCACCCAATCAGTCTTGCTCCCTCGTGGAGCTCTCCCTTTATAGAAAACAAGAGTCTTCTTCAGGCCGATAACGCGCTTCGGTTCTGACAAACTCACGATTCTCCGGTCGGAGCCGGTGGCTTTCCAGAAACCGTTCTCGGTAGTCCTATTAGGCCGCCCACCACTCCCATGCTTCCGATCTCGCGGCACGAAGAAATACCATTCCCTCTCCCCAATCTTCGACAATCCTATAAAGAGAACACAACAACGACAATGTAATTATATTAACCTATCTCAATCAAGAGTATTAACATCGTAACGACTTTGAAGGTTGCCGCAAAACTGCAATTGCATATGTATATGTATAGACTTACCAGGCAAGTCCCAGGGATCATGGCGATAGATGTTGAGGAATCCAATAACATCGTAATGGAACTTGTCGTAAATCATGTTTTTGAGGTAAAATTCGAGGAGTTCTTCCTCTGTGGGATGGAATCGGAAGCCTGGGAGTTCGATCTTTGAGGTGTTATCACTGGACTCGCTGCTCATTGTGATTATAATTACGTAGTGATCCTATGAGAATATAAGATTGAAAATATGAGAAATGTTTGCTGCATGCAAAGCACACGATGTTTGGTGGATGAACATCTGCTTATTTATAAATGTTTCGGAAAGGGATAAACAGGAAGCGTTTACCAAGTCTTCTGCAAAACAGTTGGTCAAATTATGTAAAAGGTCCTTTTACTATGGGTTTCTGATGGTTTTGTTTATTTCATCATTCTTAATCCCTCTATTTTTTTTGACCTGTGCATGTGTTGATTTGGCATATACATTTGTCATTTTTGTACAATTGGAAAAATAATATAAATTTTTCTTTAGTGAAAAAAATTCAATTGTTAGGGAAGACATCGGGTCAAATGTCTCTATTTTTTTATACTTTGAGTAACAATCCACAAATTTGATTTATAATATAAATTTATTTGTTATTCGAATAAAATCTTAATATAATGAGTTCAAATATTCAAATCTCAATATGTTATCCATATAATTTAAATGTACAACAAGCAAACCGAATATCCATAAATATCTTAATTCACACCATCCATTAACATAGCTACTAATTATATAAAAAATATCAAGATGTATGTGTCAGGTTGGTCTCAGATCAAGGAAGACATTTCAAAAAAGTAATAGCTTAGAAAAAAATGAAATCATCAAAATGGAATAATAGAGGGACCATTTGTAGAATTTCACCCAATTAAATTTGTGTTGGGGATAGAGAGAAAAGTGTTGGGAAACTGAGGTCATTTTTCTTTAATGGTGGAACCCACGCGCTTACAGAGTCATGAGTGAGAAGGGTGGACGTGGACGAGGATTTTTTATTTCTTGTGTTCTTTTCTCTGCTTGACCCTCCTTTGTAGCTAGCTGTTTTTTCTGGGAAATTCCGGGGAATTGCTAGCAAACAAGCTTTATTTTCCAAGTAAATTCTCCGCCATTGATATTTGAACAATCGAATTGAGGGATTGTAGATGAGTCATCAAGTCTTTTCAAACCTTTGTGATTTACCTCTCTTTGAATTGGTCTGGGTTACTATTTCTTAAACTCTGTGTTCGATATTGTTGCCATACATCTAGATATTGGGTCTTACGTAGTTATAATTAGTTGACTAATTCAAATTGAGACTGTAAAAGTCTATTACGAAAATAATCTTCCGAACCTTGTTTGTTCTATTAACAAAATCGGACTTAAACATCTGAAGTTGCTTTAGTTGTTTTCTTTTAATAGTGCAGGTTAAGTATTTCAACTACAATTGGGCAAAAATCAAGTAGGCCATTTTAGTGTCGACACTAAAATTAAGTATTAATATTTATATGTCAATACCGAATAATAATCTAATCGATTTAAATTTAAAATATTTTTATTCAAAAAACATATGTTTTTGGGGACATAAGTAAGTAGAAGGTGGAAGGGACAATTATCGCCTAAGTTTAGGGGTGTTCACGATTAACCAAAATACTACAACGGTTAACGTATAAATCATGTTCTTAGTGAAAAAGTTATATGTTCTTAGTGCAATTAGAGGAAAATGCATAGAGCATGTACCTAAGAATGTATAGAAAATTAGTGACTTTCTTAATGGTCAACCAACGGTTAACCATGAATACCCCTCCTTAACTTTGATGGCTTAAGTACATTTTAAGCTCAATTTCCCCTTCTACAAGTTAGACTCCACAAAATTTGACGTAGAAGGTGTAACGACCTGAGTTTCGAAACCCGAGGGTCAGGTTAACCGAGGCATGGGCTTCGTGTTTAGGCCAAGACGTTTGGGCCTTGAGAGCCTTATTGGGCTTGCTTTGGGCCTTGGGGATTGGAATATTGGTTTGGTGATGGAATTGGAAGAATAATTGAAGGGCTTTTTGGTAAATATCAAATTGAAATCAAATAGGGCTGATGTGGGGCTTTATTTTCTGCAGAAAAGAGAGGGGGTGATATCAACTTGGTCCCCTTCTTCCCTCTCTCACCCATTCTCATCTTCCACCCAAACTTCTTCATTTTCAAGGTCAAATCTTTGAGCTCTAGAGTATGAATCTCGTTTAGGGCAAAGCGGAAAAGTTGTTCAGCATTAAAGGGTCTTTATTTTGAGGTAAGCTTTGCTTAGAATGATGGTGGAAGATGATTAGCTAGGATTTGAAGAAGAAGAACGAGAATGGATTCTTGAAGGTTTCTTCATCAGGCTGAATACAAGGTTAATACGCCACTAACTCCCATAGTTTCTTGGAAATCATGAAGTTAAGCTTTGAAGCATGTTTCGGTGTTTTTGGCCTTGGTATAGCTTGTGTGATTGTTAATGGTAAATCCAAGTTGAGATGTTGATAAGGCATAAAATGGATAGAAAACCACCTATTATACTCTAAATAACTAGTAGGATCAATTTTGGACTTAACCATGGAGGTTAAGGGTGGGATTGAGGAAATCCCGAGCTCTAAATTTTGAAATTTGGGCTCGCATACTGATACGGGGTGGTAGCATATCAATATTCCTTCGTTATAAGGGAGACGAATTGTGAGGGGCATACCGATACGCCTTCTCGTGTAGCGATACCTATTGCTTGGTTAGGATTCCAGTAAAGCTTTCGCATACCGGTACGCAAGGGGCGTATCAGAACCCACTGTTACATTGTCTAATGGAGGCTTAGCGTACCGGTACGCAAGGGTAAGGGTACTGGTATGGGTTGGGATCGATACGGGGTGGATAAGTACCGTTATTGAGTATCGATACGGGGGTTTAACGTATCAGTACAGCTTGTTGTGCAGACCTTTAGAGTCTAAATTGAGTATCGGTACTCATGGTTGAGTATTGATACCTAGAGGGGCGTACCGATACCCATTTAGGAGTATCGATACTCGCTGGGCATTCTGCCCAAGAAAGTTAAGTTTATGCTCGGGGTTCTATAATTCGAGACAAAAGTCCCTGAGGGTCCATTAAGGTGTAAAATGAATATTAAAACTGAGAAAATAGAGATTTAAACCCCGTGTATAAAATAAATGGTTAATGACTCATTATACATTGGTGAACTGTGTGAGGTGGTAACCCATAAAGATCATAGGTGGATCGTTGATGTTGTGTGGTAATCTGGGCTCTTGCTGTGTGTAGGAAGGGCGCCTATAAAGTTAAGTCTTATTGAATAATAAGATAAATTAATGAGAACGGCTAATGTGTACCCTTATAACATACTAAATAAATAGATAAGCTCAATAGGGTGGTATAATAATTGATAAAAACCATAGGGCTATGGTAAGGGTGTTAGAGCTGTATGCGGTAAGACCCTTGTGTCTAGGTCGAGTGCTGTGTGGTGATTAGGGTCCTTGCTGTGTGTTGATGGGATGCCTAGATAGCCGAGTCATCCCTTGTTATTGGTATTTGGATACCCTAAGTGTGTTGCAACACCTTGAAGACTCCTGAATGTAGGATCTCGATGCTTTATGTACGCGGGCCTCATTCGATGGTGCTTGATGAGAGATTTCTAGCATGGATGTAGAATCCCGATGCTATGTGGACGCAGGCCTCATCCCTTGAGTATATGATCCTGGTGCTATGTAAATGCGGGCCTTGCTCAGAGTATAGGATCTCGATGCTATGTGGACGCGGGCCTTACTCGTAGTGTAAGATCCTGATGCTTTGTGGACGCGAGCCTTACTCAAGTGTAGGATTCCGATGCTTTGTAGACACGAACCTCACTTAACATTGCTAGTGTTATCAGTGTGATGCTAGGTAAACGTATAAGGTACTTGTATGAGCTGTCTACGTGATCATAAATTCATGATGCTATGTGTTTAGGCGGTTATGGTAGCGCCATCGTTATCTTACCATGATATCATTCTTGTTGCATTGCTTTATTTATAATTTGCGTGAAGCATGGTTGAATGGCGGTGTATCCACTGAGCTTTGTTAGCTCAGCGTTCAAAATCGTTGTTTCCGTTTGCAGGATAGTAGGTTTGGCTTGTTCTTAAAGGAGCACCATCAGGGAAGGATTCCAGCGCCTCGACTCATCAGAGTACAATATTTAGGTCATTGGGCTATGTATTCGTAGGAACCTATTGTATTATGTAAATCATATCCAAATTTTCAAATGATTGAGTCAAAGGTTTATAATGTACTTTTAAAAGGAGCTTCACTGTATATATTTTCGAATAATTATTATGTTTTTTTAGTTGTATTTAAATGGATTTTCATAATGAATTTATGGATTGGGCTAAACTAGGTCAAAATTATTTGGTTGGGTTTTAGGCGTGAGGCCTAAATGTGACATCCGAGTCGAGGGTGTTACATTTAGTGGTATTAAGGCCTTGGTTTAGCTAGTTCTAAGAAAACCCCGGGGTGGTTAAGATTCGAGAATAGGTGTCTAGCGAATACGATCCCGTGTGTCTAAGTTGTACTCTTTCAAGACTAGAATCTGGATCGTGTGCCCTGTGTTCGCGTGTGTCGCTGGTTGTGACATTAAGATAGATTCGATCGTGGTCGTGAGGGCCGTAATGATGGGTGATTCCTTTGATGATGATTCTGATATCGGAGTTATCTCAGATGTTAAGCTTGGGTTTATGAAGGAATGGAGGAGTTGAGGGTGTGCCCTCCTCCCATCGCTGGAGAAAGTAATCATGGTTATGTGTTGTAAGTTACTTTAAAGCCTTGAGTTCATGGTGAGAACCTCCAATGGTGAGATTCTACGTGTTGGTAGACGACCCTTATGGAACGAATGAGAGGACTTACTTTTGATTGACCAGTGGTAGAGTGTTAATCAAGAGTCTCATCATTCGTAGCAATTGAACCTTAATTGTGGGTACCATTTGATGGGGATGTAGCACGTCTGGCAGATGCGCGTTTTCATCCAATGTGGAGAGGTACGTAATGGTTGTGGGGTCTCAAGTAATTTCTTAGTAAGCTGAATGCTCTGAGATCTCGAGCAAGGTATGCTGGTTGCAGTTGTTTATAGTAGTGGCTGGAAAGACATCGTGGGCTTTGTGCGAGGCGATGCTTGAGTAAGGCTTGATAATAAGTGGTTGACAGATACAATGGAGTTGTCGCCTAAATGAATTAATATGATCTTGGCCACCTGTTGTTGTTCGGTCATAAGCCTGCTTGAGATGACAAGTGTAGTGTTGGAAGCTTCGAGGTTTTGAGGGAATCGAACCCAGGGAAATGGGAAAAACAAACTGTCTCCTTCTAAATATGGTTCAAACCAGTTGAGTTTACGGTGCGAGATCGACCAATGAGAGTCCTAAAGAGAGCCACGTTCCTTTAATAGGAGGAGCATTATTTTTACAAATCTAAGTATAGTAGAAGGGGTTAAGAATGGATGTCGGGGTCAATCAGATTCATGGTTAAGAAACATTCAGAATGATCTGAGGATGACGTGGAATAGTCTTAAGGAAATCCTGACTGTATCGTCTCTTTCTTAAAGGCAATGCATATGAATGGTGAGAGACAATAGAGTTAGGACCACAACATGTTTTCTCAACATGGGGTGTTCCTTGGGTGAGTCAAGGAAAAGGTATATCTGTGAAGCTCTTATGAAGAATATGAGGGATCAGTTCTTGCAGTCAGTTTAAGGTGTCAAACAGTATTAGGTATGAGTAAGATTTTTCTACGGTTGAGATGTTATGCCCAAAGATTGTTGCTATTGAAGAGTAAAGGTGGTTGAGGTTAGATGTGGATTCAAGTTGACATGTTGAAGCACGGGACAACAGTTTTACTTAGGATATTCTCTAAACTAATTGTTAGTACGAAGCACTCGAATGACCTTAGAGCCAACATTGAGTTAGTTGAGGATTTTGTAGGTCGTGTTTTGAGGAATCAGAACATCACAAGATTCTTCTCAGGCCTTAAAGAGGGTAAGGTTTATGCTTTGAGCGGATCAAAAAAAGTTACTTTAGATCAACCGAGGGTTGACCAGAAATCTAAATTGAAGGTTTTGTAGGGGGCTTATCGGCTTGTTCTGTAACAGAAAATGTTGATGGTTCGGTCCTAGCGTCTCTCCCACTGGTTCGTGAGCCTTATGGTTGACATCACCTTGAGGTATATTTCTTGCTTGGGGGAAATTTTGTTATGAGTGCCAAACATCGGGTCACAGAGCAAAGGACTGCTCAATCGTGGATGAGTATTTGCCGGTTCAGTCTTTGAGGTTGACTTCTTCTGGGCGTTGTCAAGGTTCTCCGAGAAGCGGTGTTAGGTTGTTGTCGAAGTATCACGGTGGAGGTCAGGTGAGATTTATATTTAGAGTCATCGCACTAGCTTTTGTTAGACAATATGTGGATCATGCCAGAAATAACAAGCTTGTTACCGATAGTGTGTTAAATGGTTCAGTCTCATTGTGGTTTTCAGTTTCTTAATATTAGTTTAATTTCTTGTTCTCACATTAGCAGAGATCTTATTGAGCGGGTTCTGTGATAGGTTCCCTCGAGGTTAATATTGGCTTGGTAGACCAATGGGTTGGTATACGTTGGTAAGTAAAGGGTTTCACCGTGGGCGGTGTACATGGTTTAAAGTAACAGTCCATATAAACTTGTTAGACTTACCCTTGGTACGGGTTGGTCACGTGAGCGCGAGGGGTGCTTGGGTTTCCAAGCAAGAATCTCAAAGTTGGGGTTTGGAATGAGCCAGTTTGTTGGTATTGTGCGTGAATAAATCTTATCTTTTCAGCATATGTGATGTACCCATGTGATGCTAGTTAAAGAGGACCTGGTAGGTTGCAAGACGTTCTTGGTTCGCATAGTTGACGCAAGAGTGGGAGTCTGCGGTTTAGAGTGGCAGACATGCAAGTGGCTATTGAGGTGCCCTTCGAGGGTTGAGTGTGATAACCTCTTGATCGTAGAGTAGTACCCATGATAAGGGATGTGTTGAGTTCGGTATTAAGCGTTCATAACCTTGTGGTCTGACATTTACCAAACCCCTCATGTGCGAACTCATTGGTAGAGGATGGGGTGCGAGCGATGTCACCAAGGGGTTCACCTTGAGACGTACTTATGTTGGTATAGCGAGATATAGTGGTGTTAGCTGTTTTAGGTCGATGTATAACAATGGAAGGTCAGTATTTATTTTTCAGGGCTGATGATCTTGTTAATATTAAAGAGTTTTGAGATTTCCGTAAGATCGTTCAGGATGTTAGCCTCGTAAGTTGAAGGTTAAAGAGAGTTGGTGTTAAAATTTGGGATTTGATGTGATGTTTGAACTCTAAGGGCAAGTTGAAGAGTGTTTTGGACTTACGAATGCGTTGAGATAATCTTAAGTTCGATGAATAGAGGATTGCTTATTTGGGTTTGGGATGGATTATTTTCATGCATGGTGACAGTGTAAAGATGTTCCGAATGGCCTTGGAGAAATGTGGGTTTTGGTTAAAGTTGTATGGGATCGGATTTTTGTGTCGTAATAAGTTGTGTTGGGAGGACCATTAGGAATCTTGAAGGACTTGCTAAAGGTTTAGCACCAACGTTAGTCAGAAACTGGTGGTTGGGAGTGAAAGAGAGTGTTCGGACCTTTGAGGACAATTTGGTGGTTTGATCCCTAGCAAAGCTTGGTTGTGGTAACAATTTTCTTTTTGAACCGAAGTGGCTTGGCTAGTAGAATCACTTGATCATGGACTCGCATCCACTTATGTTGTAGTGGGTTCAAGTAAATAAGGCGTTAAGTTCTGTATTAGTTAATCAAGTTGTGGAATAATGTTGTATTTTCATGTTAGATGGATGATAGAACATGATTGATAGGGTTTGTTATTCCTGAACACGTGGGTTATGGTGATTATATGAGGAAGTGCCCAGTGGTATACCTTAAAGAAGTGTTGTGTTATAGACATAGATGAGGGTTGAGTTCAAGACCTTGGAAATGCTAGTGTTGGTAGAAAGGTTCGTTCACCGAGTTGTGACTCATCTAGAGTAAGTTCAGTGGGTTTGTGTCTAACAGTGCTGTTGAGACCAATCGCTGTTGATCCATGATTAGGTTCGTTGTGAGTGTCGCTCTGGATTCGAGAACGAATTTATTGAGGACTCTTGAAAAGTGTTGAGATCTCAAGGTTAAAAGTGGCAGAAGTGTCCCTTGGACATGTATAAGCGAGGAGTTGATTGAAATTTTGTCAGATGCTCTCTTTCCTTTGTTTAAATTTTGAGGACAAATTTTTTTAGGAGGGAAGAGTTGTAACGACCCAGGTTTCGAAACCCGAGGGTCGGGTTAACCGAGGCATGTGCTTCGTGTTTAGGCCAAGATATTTGGGCCTTGAGAGCCTTAATGAACTTACTTTGGGCCTTGGGGATTGGAAGGTTGGTTTGGTGATGGAATTGGAAGAATAATTGAAAGGTTTTTTGGTAAATATCAAATTGAAATCAAAGAGGGCTAATGTGGGGCTTTATTTTCTGCAGAAAAGAGAGAGGGTGAGATCATCTTGGTCCCCTTGTTCCCTCTCTCACCCATTCCCATCTTCCACCCAAACTTCTTCATGTTCAAGGTCAAATCTTTGAGCTCTAGAGTATGAATCTCGTTTGGGGGCAAAGAGGAAAAGTTGTTCAGCATTAAATGATATTTATTTTGAGGTAAGCTTTACTTAGAATGATGGTGGAAGAGGGTTAGCTAGGATTTGAAGAAGAAGAACAGTAATGGATTTTGAAGGTTTCTTCATCAGGCTGAATACAAGGTTAGTACACTACTAACTCTCATAGTTTCCTGGAAATCGTGAAGTTAATCTTTGAAGCATGTTTTGGTGTTTTTGGCCTTGGTATAGCTTGTGTGATTGTTAATGCTAAATCCAAGTTGAGATGTTGATAAGGCGTAAAATAGATAGAAAACCACATATTATACTCTAAATAACTTGTAGGATCAATTTGGGACTTAACCATAGAGGTTAAGGGTGACATTGAGGAAATCTCGAGCTCTAGATTTTGAAATCTGGGCTCGCGTACCGATACAAGGTAGTAGCGTACCGGTACGCCTTCATTATAAGGGAGACAGATTGTGAGGGGCGTACCGGTATGCCTTTCCGTGTATCGGTACCCCTTGCTTAGTTAGGATTCCAGTAACACTTTCGCGTACCGGTACGCAAGGGGCGTATCGGTACCCACTGTTACATTTCCTAAGAGAGGCTTAACGTACCGATATGCGGGGGTAAGGGTACCGGTATGGGTTAGGATCGGTACTGGGTGGATAAGTACCGTTATTGAGTATCGATACGGGGGTTTAGCGTATCGGTACGACTTGTTGTGCAGACCTTTAGAGTCTAAATTGAGTATCAGTACTCATGGTTGAGTATCGGTACCTAGAGGGGCGTATCGATACCCATATAGGAGTATCGGTACTCGCTGGGCATTCTGCCCAAGAAAGTTGAGTTTATGTTTGGGGGTTCTATAATTCGAGACAAAATGCCCTAAGGGTCCGTTAAGGTGTAAAATGAATATTAAAACTGAAAAATGGAGATTTAAACCCCGTGTATAAAATGAATGGTTAATGACTCGTTATATATTGGTGAACTGTGTGAGGTGGTAACCCATAAGGATCCTAGGTGGATCGTTGATGCTGTGTGGTAATCTTGGCCCTTGCTGTGTGCAGAAGAGGTGCCTATAAGGTTAAGTCTTATTGAATAATAAGATGAATTAATGAGAACGGCTAATGTGTACCTTCATTACATACTAAATAAATAGATAAGCTCAATATGGTGGTATAATAATTGATAAAAACCATAGGGCTATGGTAAGGTTGTTAGAGTTGTGTGCGGTAAGACCCTTGTGTCGAGGTCGAGTGTTGTGTGGTGATTAGGGTCCTTGCTATGTGCCGATGAGACGCCTAGATAGTTGAGTCATCCCTTGTTGTCGAGATTTGGATACCCTAAGTGTGTTGCAACACCTTGAAGACTCTTGAATGTAAGATCCCGATGCTTTGTGGACGCGAGCCTCATTCGAAGATGTTTGATGAGAGATTCTGAGCATGGATGTAGGATCTCGATGTTATGTGGACGCGGGCCTCATCCCCTTGAGTACAGGATCCCGATGTTATGTGGACGCGGACCTTGCTCATAATATAGGATCCCGATGCTATGTGGACGCGGGCCTTACTCGTAGTGTAGGATTTCGATGCTTTGAGGACGCGGGTTTCACTCAAGTGTAGGATTCCGATGCTTTGTGGACACGTACCTCACTTAACGTTGTTGGTGTTGTCTGTGTGATGCTAGGTAAACGTATGAGGTACTTGTATGAGCTGTGTGCGTGATCATACATTCATGATGCTATGTGTTTAGGCGGTTATGGTAGCGCCATCTTTATTTTGCCATGATATCATTCTTGTTGCATTGCTTTATTTATGATTTGCATGAAGCATGGTTGAGTGGCAGTGTATCCACTGAGCTTTGTTAGCTCGTCGCTCGAAATCATTGTTTCCGTTCGCATGTTAGTAGGTTTGGCTTGTTCATGGAGGAGCACCGTCAGTGAAGGATTCCAGCGCCTCGTCTCATCAGAGTAAATATTTAGGTCCTTGGACTATATATTCGTAGGAACCTATTGTATTATGTAAATCATATTTGAATTTTCAAATGATCGAGTCAAAGGTTTATAATGTACTTTTAAAAGGAGCTCCAATGTATATGTTTTCGAATAATTATTATGTTTTATTGAGTTGTATTTAAATGGATTTGCGGATTGGGCTAAACTAGGTCAAAATTGTTTGGTTGGATTTTAGGCGTGAGGCCCAAATATGACATATGGGTCGAGGGTATTACAGAAGGGGTTTTTAATGTGGCCTAATTTCTTTTTCAAAAAATAATTAATTAAATTAAACATTGACCCCCTCAATTTTTGTCGTTTAATTACTTTTTAAAATATTTTAATTTTAATTATTGAAATTAAATCTTATTTTCTTTTATTTTACGACTTAATTACTTTTTAAAATCTCCAATCTAAAGTTACGCAACTTATCCCCTTCTGATTTAATTATGACTCATCCCTCTTTGTTTCTCATACCAAAATTTAGAAGTATTGCAAGAATTATCGTAATTCCAAATAATCATTGTAACGCAATCGGATCGATGGTTAAAATTTAAAACATACTGAACTTATACTAGTATTTTGGACACAACAACCACAATAAATCTTGAACTAATGTTAAATTGGACTTAAACTCGTACGATATTTTAAGTGGTCAAGCCGTAATTTCAGAGATTGATATATTATATACTGAACTGTTGACTGGACGACTCCACTCCATATTAAATTGAGATTAATTCTTAAAGATGGTTGTTGGAAACTAATAAACAAATCAATATCACCGATAATTAAATGGCCAAATTAATTAATACTCGCTAAATTTTGGTATAATAAAAATTTAAAATTGTAAAAAGTAAGTATTTAAATTAAAAATATTTATAATTCTTATTAATTATTTAATATAGTTGAATTAAAGAAGGATGAATCTGTTTTCTTAAATTTGTTGGCCTAATAACAATTAGGTCTTTATAAGTTTATATATTTGACAAATTAGGTATTATTTTTGAATTTTGAGTTTAAATACTTAAAAATTTATTGTATTTTTGAAGTTTATTATTTCATCCTTTCCGGTATTCAATTTTGACTCCGTCCATGCAATTTCAATTGTACGTGAATTTATTCAGATTCGAAATTAAACATAACTATTATCTTGTACTAGAATAGTATAATAATAAAAAATAATTAAATGTACTATTACTTTGGCAGCAAGCTAATTAGCTGTGGGTCAATCATTTTCTTTTATAATATATATGAATAAAGACTATCATCTTTGTCTTTCTCCATGTTGTTGATTGAAAATAAAAGGAGCAACTCCGCGTTCTTAGCATAAATTATCTCATGTACACCACTGTTTCTTATAAATTTCTCTACTATTTTGTAGCATGTTGTAGTCATGTTTTTTCTTTGTTATTGCATGTAATACTCTTAAATTATAGGTTAATTTTTTTAATAAAAACAACTAGTCTCATTAAAAAATATATATTTAAAATTACATTAAGAGTTTACAACTAACATTGTAAACTAAATACATAATTTATACATTTTCTTATAACATTGAGACAAAAAACTAGTCAATTTAGATATACAAGGACCATACATAGAAAATGTTAAAAATTCAACCAAAAGATTTGAACGAAAAAGATACGACAAATCTGACTGCATCTATAAACAAACCACAAAAGGGGATTAAGCTATTGAAAGACCACCGAGAACTGCAAATCAGAGCCGAGCGTCCAGTGGCGGAGCCACATGTTAATTAGGGGGTCAATTGACCCCACTTGATTTGTTTTGGTATAGGGTTTTTGAAGAGTTAAATGTGGTTTTCAAGGAGTTAGTATAGAATTTTTTATTGAAAATATTAGAATTAACCCCACTTGATTTGTTGGGGTATGGGGTCAACAATATTTATATTATAGTGGTATGGGAATCTTCATACCTCATACTCTACTCTGACCCCACTATATAAAAATCATGGCTCCGCCACTGCGATCGTCGTGAGAAACTATCCACAAACGCAAAATTGTGTATCCAAATTCAATCCAAGGATCCAAAGTGGGGTAGATCAACAAAATTACAAATAAGTGTTATCTTAATCAGTCGTGTCGTCGTCAAATCTACCCTTGAAAAAACATAAAATAAAAAGAGCGACCAAACGGTATGATTTTATTGAGAGCAAAAACTTTAAGGGTTATATTTTGATACATAAGATGTGTAAAAATTTTTTTACACAACTCTTCATATTTAAATTATAAAATTTAAAACTTAAATCCCTAACCCTAAACCCTAAACTTTAAATTCTATTCTAAACCTTAAATTCTACACCCTATAACATAAACGCCTAAACCACAACCTAAATCTCTAAACCCTAAAATTGATAGGCTTGTGTAAACTTGTGTATCAAAGTATTTTTTAAACTTTAATAAATTAAAATAGAATGATTAACTAATATAATAATTAAAATTTAATAAATTAAAAATAGAACGATTAACTTGTCGATCGATCTCATAAAATAGAAAGATAGGAATTCATATTTAAACATTAAAAGGATAATAAAAAATGTTGGAAGCAACAAAGGTAGCTTTCGCGGCAATTTCCCAGAATTTGCTTGCTAACATTGAAGAAGTTCAAAATGTCCCATGTAATACAACTTTGATATATGATTTTATGAAAGAGAAAAACTTTGATATACAGGTCGTATAAACATTAGTTTACACGTGTCTTTTAGTTTTAGGTGTTAGAGTTTTAATTTAGGGTTTAAGTTGTATGGTTTAGAATTTAAGGTTAGTGTTTAGAATTTAGTGTGTAGGGTTTAAGGTTTATGATTTAGTTTTTAGAGTTAGGGTTAGAAATTTAGGATTTGAGCTTTTATAGTGTAAATACACAGGTTTATGTAAAATTAATTTTACACGGCCTGTGTATCAAAGTTTTACCCTTTATGAAATTACATACTTTTTAACTTTTTATTATTTTAATAATAATAGAGGTTGTATTAAGGGACAAAACCAGGATTGGAGAATTGGGGGTAAAACATTCATGTTTAAAAAGTGGATAAGAGATTATAATTAATTAATTTTTTAAATATACAAAACAAAAGGTAAAAAAATTCCCGTGCTTGTGAGCAAGAGCCCCTCTTAAGACGTACATGAGTCTGCCTTTGGTTGTATTTAACAATTCGAATCAAATCAACAAAAAAATATTTTAAAGTCGAATTAATCTGAACATAATTTGTTAGACTAACCATGGAATATTGGTGCAAAAAAATGAAAGAATTGACCATTTCTAATTATAGAAACCAATATCATATTCAACCATAATTACTATACATATTTCCACGTAGGAAAATGGATTGAATATAGGAGCGGACCATAATTAGGGAATTAACTTAATCGGTTTTTGCACTAAGGACTTTGAACAAGAACTTGGTGAACAATGACCCTTGATTTTGAACCTTGAAAATTGACCACCAATATCCAGAAGGATTATTTGATGACATTAGAAAAAAAAGAAAACAGTTAAGTTTCCGGTTGGTGTAAATACAAAGACCATTAAATTCTTTGTCTTACAAGACATTGTTTGGTCTCAAACTTGAGCTTTTGAATCGATTAGGGTTAAATACCTATGATTATAATACTATACTTGGGAGCAAATTTAGAGCCCAACTGTGAATGAGAATTGGTTCATACTCATCGTCTTCGGCCGGCAACCTGTGCAAGCCTGGTATGTCTTTGGACCATAATTAGGTTTATTTTCTGTACATATATATCCAAGAAAAGAACTAGAATTAAACATTAAGAGAGACACATAGTCTATTAAACTTTTAAAATAAGAACATTGACTTGATAATCTTGAAAGATTCATTATATGGCCCTATTTGGTAAATAACGATTTGAGCTAAAATTAGAGGTTTGGCTGATCAAATCCGCTAATTTGAATATTTGGTGAATAGCGGATTAGAATGGCAGTTTGGGGTGAAACCTCTAATTTTGAAAAACCTGCTAATAGGAACTTTTTGAAATTAGAATTTTTGATGTAAGAATTATAAAGACCCTTTTACCTATAACAATTATAAAAAAATCTTCAAATAACCTAAATTTAATATTTTTTATTTTAATTCTTCACCCTCACATATTTACATTGTGACATTTATAAACTAATATTTTTTTCTTTTTATTCTCGTGTTTATATTTGTATTTGTATTTAATAATTAATTATATTATATTAAAAATAATTATGTAAATAATAAATTAATATATAGATCCTTCAAATATGCTTAGTAATATTATATTAAAAAATATTTTTATAATCTAATTAATATTAATAGATGCAAAATATTAATAACTAATAAACTATTCAAACAACTATCGAATATAATCATGTCCTTATATGTCATTTTGCTTGTTTAAATAATCAAACAACAATCAGTTAATTTTATCAAACACTTTTATACAATCAGCTAATACAATCCGTTAGTCGAATCAGCTAATGCAATCAGCTATAAGCTAATGTAATCCGCTATCAGCTATCAATTAATTGTCAAACATGGCCTATATTTTATAAAATTTTTAGAGGATGCGTGAGAGAAAACAATAGAAATTTGAGCGAAAAATGATGAAAGAACATAATAACTTTGGGATTTTTGGATTTAGAAGATAACAAATAAATTAATTGTTTAATAAATATTTTTCAAAGTTTTAGGGTTAACTTTTATAATCCATTTTTTCTATAAAATATATTTTTAATTTCTATGGTGTCATCTGTCAATTGACCCACAATTACCGTTGGCTCCATCGGTGATTATAATTACTCTCATTTTTTATGTATTGTGTATTTTTGTTTTAGTTTTTTTTTCAATTATTGGTTATATCTTGACACATTAATATTTTTTACGTAGATTTGATAATTAATTTAATTTTGTATGTTTTTATTACTTATATTATATGGGTACTAAAAATTTAAATTTGTCAAGTCTAATTAACTATATTCAATTAACTCTACATTTAGCATGCCCACAGAGGAATGCATGCAATTATTTAGATATTATTCAAACCATGTATACCAACGTCAATATTTTCTTTCTTTATCTTCTAATCACCAACTCCCATAATCACAAGGAGAGCAACTTTCTTGTGCAAGATCAGTGATTTGAACTCCAGAATCATAAACAACTCCAGTTTTCCAGTCAACCGGAACCACATATTTTGCCCAAATCCACCTGCTGCGATACCCAGAAATAACCCTAAATCTGAATTGCAAGGCACCGTTTAGGTATCTGTTTGTATCCCAGACAGCCCCATAGTTCCTGCTCAAGGAGATCCAGTTCGAAGACCCGACCTGAAACCATAATCAAACCGGATTGTTTGGTCCGGGATTCTGCATCAGTAATGAAACAGAAGTACAAAGTTGAGTTTAAAAATAGGGCTAACCTCAGCTACATCAATGGCTACAATCTCAGTCTGTCCGCCTTGGTACAGCAATTTAATTTGCAGGTAATATGGTTTTTGGCTTGATTCTTCGACTCTAATGGATAAGTTCTGGTTTTTGTATTCACAAGGTATCCTTTTATATTCGACGTCCACTATACCGGCTTTCAAAATGTCTTGTTCCTTGCCCTTGTTAGCCATGGCCATGAAAGCTTTGCTGCTAAGAACAAAGTCGGTTCGGGTATCGTAATTGCGGTCTGTTAGTGTCACCTTTGTCCCTGTACTGCTGCACAGGTTTGGATTCTTACATCTTATCTGCAAAAAGGACATGTTATTAGTTTCCACTGTAATAATTAAGAAACAATAAGAACCAAAAACTAATACAAACCTTAAAGCAAGCACCACAGCCAGCTCCGTTTTTGAAAAGAGGAGAACCACTACCTGCGAGGAATCCACCGCCGAGGCCTAATGCCAAGGATCCATATCCACAAGCTCCAGCTGCACATGTCAAATCCACACAAAAAAATGTTACCCGCCAAATATTTCAGAAAACTATGATCTGGGCATTAAATATTAATCGCGATTGAGTCGAGAAAGCTAATTACATGAAAGTGCCTCGACTGAGGAGACAAAAGTAGCCTTGGATCGGTGCACGCATCGATCACAGGCAGTAGCAGAAGAAAGGAGAAGGAACAGAAACCAAACAAAGTGAGCCATTTTGTTTTTGTTGAGTTGAGAAATGTTAAGTGAATATAGTGAAGAGAGATAGGGTTTATGGGTTTATTTATACATGAAGATCAGTATGGACAACTGTTGAGCATTTCTGGAAAACCATGGATTAATTTTTTTATACACTTTGTAAAAACCGTTATCGGATTTGAATACTGCTTGCTAGGTTGACATTGTAAGAGAAGAGAAATGTATTTGCTCAAAGGCGGAGAACAAGAAAAAACAAAAAGAAGTCAAAAAAGAAAAAGTCTTATACTACAAATTAGTATCTAAACTTAATTTTTCTCCTTAAATTACACAGATTTAGAAAAATTATAAATTATTAGTACTTAAACTTAGAGAAATTCTCAAATTAGTTCATAATAATGACGTGGTAGTTCAACAACTATTAAAGTTATGACACGCAACATTCAATGATGTTGTCATTTTAATCTGTCAATGTTATATCGAAAACCTAATTATTTTTTTTAAATTAGACTTTTAAAAAATAAAGAAAATTCTCAAATTAGTTCATAAAAATGACGTGGTAGTTCAACAACTATTAAAGTTATGACACGCAACATTTAATGATGTTGTCACTTTAATCAGTCAATGTTATATCGAAAACCTAATTAAGTTTTTTAAATTAGACTTTTAAAAAATAAAGAAAATTTTCTATTGAAAATATGATTTTTATTTTTTATTTTTTCAATGCTTAAGAGTAAAAACTAAAACGACAAAAGCTATAAATATTGAATGCTAAAATGTTAGTTAACCTCTTTTATAATGGCATAAAGTAAAAAAATGTTCCCAACGTTTGACTGAATAGTCACTTTGGCTCCTATTTTTTTTTTGGAGCAATTCAACCCTCAACGTTTTATTTTGGGCTGTGAATGAAAATTGTTAGAAAACTGGCGGTAAACAGTTTAAAATGACTTGATAGAATGATAAGTCAGCAGAAAAAATTATTTTATATTTTATATAATTTTATAAAATTATTTTTTCCTAATGTAACGTTTTTAAGTCAACACATTTGTCTATATGATATTGTCATGTCAACGAGCACTGCCATATAGATTTGTCCAGTCATTTCAAGCCATTTATCGTTAGTTGATAATAGTTTTCATCCGCATAGGGCTATTTTGACCCAAATAAAACGTTGAGGGTTAAATTACTCTAAAAAAGAATAAGTGACAAAGTGACTATTTAGTCAAACGTGAAAGATATTTTTTGACTTTATGCCTTTTATAATTGTCGTCAGTACCACGGATTCTGACGTGGACACACCATTTATGTTTCAACCAGCTGCCTGAAACTTGATGCTTTTATCCCTTGTACCTTTCGGGTCATAATCAAGCAAAAACTGTCCCTGGTTGCTAACATTTTCAATGTTTCCATTGCATTTTCTAGCAATGAATCTGGGATTTGACCACAACAACCAATACCGCCATAGCTGAACGTTGTTCCTCTCGAAAACTTCATGTTTATTCCATCATATTCTGATCATTCCAGTGTTTGTATTTTTCACTCCATTCTAGGATAATGGCCAAAATCACATAGGCAATATGAATAGGGTTTTTATAAAGTGTATAAAAAAATCAATCCATGGTTTTTCAGAAATGCTCAACGGTTGTCCGTACTGATCTTCATGTATGAATAAACCATAAACCCTATCTCTCTTCACTATATTCACTTAACATTTCTCAACTCAACAAAAACAAAATGGCTCACTTTGTTTGGTTTCTGTTCCTTCTCCTTTCTTCTGCTACTGCCTGTGATCGATGCGTGCACCGATCCAAGGCTACTTTTGTCTCCTCAGTCGAGGCACTTTCATGTAATTAGCTTTCTCGATTCAATCTCGATTAATATTTAATACCAAGATTATAGTTTTCTGAAATATTTGGTGGGTAACATTTGTTTTGTCGGTTTGATATGTGCAGCTGGAGCTTGTGGATATGGATCCTTGGCATTAGGCCTCGGCAGTGGATTCCTCGCAGGTAGTGGTTCTCCTCTTTTCAAAAACGGAGCTGGCTGTGGTGCTTGCTTTAAGGTTTGTATTAGTTTTTGCTTCTTACTGTTTCTTAATTATTGCAGTGGAAACTAACATGTTTTTATTTTTTGCAGATAAGATGCAAGAATCCAAACCTGTGCAGCAGTACAGGGACAAAGGTGACACTAACTGATCGAAATTACGATAACCGAACCGACTTTGTTCTTAGCAGCAAAGCTTTCATGGCCATGGCTAACAAGGGCAAGGCTCAAGACATTTTGAAAGCCGGTATTGTGGACGTCGAATATAAAAGGATACCTTGTGAATACTAAAACAAGAACTTAACCATTAGAGTCGAAGAATCAAGCCAAAAACCATATTACCTGCAAATTAAATTGCTGTACCAAGGCGGATAGACTGAGATTGTAGCCATTGATGTAGTTGAGGTTAGCATTGTTTTTAAACTCAACTTTGTACTTACTTCTGTTTCATTACTGATGTAGAATCCCGGACCAAACAATCCGATTTGATTATCGTTTCAGGTCGGGTCTTCGAACTGGATCTCCTTGAGCAGGAACTATGGGGCTGTCTGGGATACAAACAGATTCCTAAACGGTGCCTTGAAATTCAGGTTTAGGGTCATTTCCGGGTACTGCAGCGGGTGGATTTGGGCAAAATATGTGGTTCCGGCTGACTGGAAAACTGGAGTTGTTTATGATTCTGGAGTCCAAATCACTGATCTTGCACAAGAAAATTGCTCTCCTTGTGATCATGGGAGTTGGTGATTAGAAGATGAACAAAGGAAGAAAAAAATACTATATATAGTTTGAATAATAATTTGGGTAAAATACACTTACCTCGAATGTTTGATGTTAATTATGTTTATCTATGTATTGTTTGAATTTTTTTTACTTGTTTGTTAATGTTTGTCTGTAATATGTGTATGTATTATTAAAAGTTATTAATGAATAAATATTATTTAAAATTATATTAAATATTGTGAAATTAAATTTTAGTTAAATTATATTTAACTTCTAATAAAATTTTAACTAAATCTTATGACGGATTTATTAAATAATATTTTATTTTGAATTAATTAACTTTATTATAAGATTTTAATGGATAATTGATTAAGATATAAAAGTAAAGAAATAAAAGAAGGAAGATGTTTCATCTTGGAGTTAATTTTGTAAATAAATTAATATCAAGTTTGAAATTTTTACGATTCTAGATTAAAGTTTTCTTTTTGTACCTTGTATAATAGGTAGGTTATGAATTTAGTCTTTATACACTAATTTGATCGTTTTTAATTCTATAATATTTCAAATTTAGTCTCTAACCTAAATAGTAGTCATTAAATATGTTAAGTCAATATGTACTATTAGTCCTAATATTACACATAAGTTACAAATTTAGCACTTTGATCATTTTAAGTCTTCTAATTTAGACATGTTATCCTTTTATTATTTGAGTCTAGACTTTACTTTCAGATTTTGAAATGTATATAAGGGTCTGTTTGTTTCATGTAATTCATTTTACAGAAAACGTTTTCTTTATTTTCTGTGTTTGGTTGACGTAAAATAGGTTGGTCAATGTAATTCATTTTCCTGGTCAACATATTTTCCTTTGCATTTCATGTAAATGGTTTTACAGTTTGATTTTCCGTAAAACAAATTCTCAACTTTTCACTTTAAGTCATGAACCCTAAACCTTAAACCATGAACTCTAAACCCAAACCCTAAGCCTTAAACCCTAAACCATGAACCCTAAACCCCTAAACCTAAACCCTAAACCATGAACCATACACCATAAACCCTAAACTATAAACCCTAAATCTTAAGTTATAAACCCTAAACCCTAAACCTTGAACACTAAACATTGAACATTGAACCCTAAACCCTAAACCCTAAACCATAAACCATAAGCCCTAACTATAAACCCTAAACCATGGTCCTATGAACCTTAAACCATGAACCCTAAACCCTAAACTATAAGCACTAAACCTTAAACCCTAAACTATAAACTATAAACCCTAAACCCTAAACTATAATTCCTAAACCATATGCAAGAGGGCTACCTTATTTATGAATTCGATAACATGTGTAGTTGCAATAGAGCATGTCCAAATAGGGTTTTGCAAAATGGAGTACGAGTGAAATTGGAAGTCTTCAAAACAGAGAATAAGGTAACAATTTTAAATTTTGGTTGTATTCTAAAGCTTTGTTTATTGACATTTCTTCATGTTGATCTTTAGGGTTAGGGAGTCCGGGCTAATGAACCAATTTTGAGTGGCACGCTTATGTGCGATTATATTGGTGAGGTTTTTGATGTAGTTAAAAAATAAAATATTATAGTATAACTTAATTTTTTTCAAAAAATAAAAGAAAAAAAATCAAGAAAATTTGTAATGCGTTTGTTTTATTAAAATAGATTTCAAAAAATATTTCCAGAAAAATTTACTAAACAGCGGAAAATGAATTACAAAACATCATCCAAACACAAAAAAAATGCTTTCCTTAGTATGTTTTCCAGAAAATGTAATTCATTTTCCATAATTCATTTTCCGAAAATAATTTTCAGTGAAACAAACAGACCCTAAATTAGAGTACAAAAACTAACAACAAAAACAGACCATACATATATATATATATATATATATATATATATATATATTCTCTTTTAATTCTTTTTTATAATTCTTAAAATATTTAATTTACTCAAAGATATAACTTAATTATTTTTTATTAGTCGACTAATTTAGATTGTGTACTATAGAGACTCATTATGGGGTGACTTTTTTAACTCAATTTCTTCATTCACAATATCAAGATTCGAACCTCTAACCTTGCTTAAAAGAAAATTGATAGTTGACTAATTAAATTGTATTATATCATAATTAAAAATAGAAAAAATAAATTGAAAATATACATTAAATAATAACAAGGATATAATTATTGTATTTAAAATTTACTTAATAAATAGATCAAAAGACATGTTTGTGATATTTTATTCAAATATGAGGGGATAAGTAGGTAATTATTTCAAACCACACAAAGGGTAAACGTCTTGTACCCAAATTATTCTTCAAACTATGTATACAAACATGAATACTTAATTTATTTCCCAAACTATGTACTATATATTCTTTCTTTCTTCATCTTCTCATCACCAAGTCCCATAAAATCACAGGGAGAGCAACTTTCTTGTGCAATATCAGTGATTTGAACTCCAGTATCATAAATCTCTCCAGGTTCCCAGTTAGCCGGAAGCACACTCTTTGTCCAAATCCACTTCCCATCGTGCCCAGATGTCACCAGAAACCTGAATTCCAAGTCACCACTTGGAACCCTGTTTGTGTCCCAAACTGCCCCATAGTTCCTACTCATGGAGTTCTAGAATGAAGACCCGACCTGCAAATCATAATCAACATTAAAAAAAAACAACTACTCCATTAAAGGATAACGAAACTAGAGTTATATAGTTTAAAAGCTGGGCTAACCTGAGCAACATCAATGACTACAATCTCAGTCTGGCCGCCTTGGTACAGCAACTTAATCTGCAAGTAGTATGGTCTCTGGCTGGATTCTTCAACTCTAACAACTAAGTTCTGGTTTTCGTATACACAAGGTATCCTTTTATATTCGATGTCCACAACCCCACGTTTGTAAATCTCTCGGGCCATGCCATCGTGAGCCATGTCCAATAAAGCGAAGAAGCCGAGAACAAAGTCGGTTCTGTTATCGTAATTTCGATCGGTTAGTGTCACATTAGCCCCTTAGCTGTTGCACAGTGTTGGATCCTTACATCTTACCTGAAAGCAAGCACCGCAACCAGCACCGTCTTTGTAAAGAGGGGAACCACTACCGGCAAAGTTTCCATCGTTGAGGCTCATTGCGAAGGAACCATATCCACAGGCTCCAGTTGCAAATGTCAAAACCAGAAAACAAATGTTACTAATCAAGGATATTGAAATATATATATATATATATATATAAGTTGGCGAATAAATACATGTAAGTGCAGAGACTGAGGTGACAAAAGTAGCCTTGGATTGATGTACGCATCGATCACAAGCGGTAGCAGAAGACAGGAGAAGGAAAAGCAACCAAACAAAGGGAGCCATTTTCTTTTTACTTCTGAGTTTACTATATAGCAAAGAGAGATGGGGTTCTGGGGTTTATTTATACATGCAGATTAGTATGGACTACAGTTCACCATTTGAAGAAACCCTTTTCTGATTTGATTACTGGCTGGCTTACATATTGTAATCAGGAAGAGCTGTGCCTGTATTTGTAATAAGAACTTGAAGACTTGTGTAGTTTTAAATAGGTTAGTGTATTTTTTTAGGTTTATAATTTATTCCTATACTAAATTGGGATTTGAACATCTTTTTTAATTTATCTAAAATCTATTATATATGAAAAATATTTTTATTTAAATTTAATTATAAATTATAAGTGTATTAATAACTTTTAAATAATGATACAGAATTTTCATTGATTTCAAATTAAATTTAAATATATTGTATTTTTTTTCCAAATTACACTATATAAAACTTCAAGATTCAATTATTTACAATTGGATTTTTTCAAAAATGCGTTCCCCTTTCGGGAGTCGACGAAATTGATATTTTACTTTTGAAGACTAGTAACTAAATTGATAAAGACTAAAAACCATTGGGGATAAATTTTTAATTTTAAGAGTATTCAAACCCCGACATATTTGAAAACCATTTTAAATAGGAAAAGCTTTGTTGAGTTTTCTGACAGTATTAATCAAGTTTGGACATCATAAACTACGGGTTCTGACGTGGACACGCCACTTGTGCTTTTATCCAGCTGCCTAAAACTCCATGCTTTATCCATTGTTGTCTTTTTGGTCGGAATCAAGCAGAAAATGTCCCTGTTTCAATCAAATTTTCTAGCATTGACCATAACAACCAATACTGCCATAGTCGAAACTTGTCCTATGAAACACTTAATTTTGGCTATGGTATTCATCTTTGAAAAGAATGTAAAAATTAGCCTGTAAAGTCGTTCTTCCTGCCTATTGATCATACACAAGGGAATTCTTATCGTCATTCGAAATATTTACTGTGTAAAAAATTAGAAGCATTTCAGCTTGCTTTTTCGGATAGAATCGAGACGATATCTTCCCGTGCCTTCTCGAGGGCTCTCGGAAGATTCTCGGGTTTCCTCCCGCCTGCTTGAGCGAAATTCGGCTTGCCACCACCTCCTCCTCCGCACAGTTTAGCTATGGGACCAATAAACTTCCCAGCCTGTACACCCAGATCAACCACTGCTGGAGTGAAAGCAGCAACTAAACTAACTTTCCCTTCATCTGGACAGGTGCCCAAGATTACAGCTGCAGGATCTTGCAGTGTTTCGATTAAATGTTCGGCGGCAACTTTTAGTGAATTGGCATCCACATCATCCAATGACTCAACTAGCACCCTGGAAAACAAGTTAACAAATATTTTGAGAAGAGGTATATCAAGTCACAAACAGTAGTATCGATACGTAAGCCTTGGGTTTGGAATCGATAAAGAGAATAGCTATTACAAAACCAATTACCAGTGTAGCACAATTTCTGCTTTTGATATATAAAACATAATACCTTATCTTTTGTGAAGTTCCGACTTCGAATGCCTTGTTTGCAATCATTAATGCTTTATATACGGCCGCTTTTGTACGTAAATTAGCAACTTCATTTCTCGACATTCGTAACTCATCCAGGAGTTTTTCTACCCTTGGAGTCACTTCTTCAGCTTTGACCTGCATACATGATGCTAAGTAACATTAAAATCTCTGATAGTTGCTAAAGGAAAATGTTTCAAGTACCAGAGAAGCATGTTGGGAGAGGTTTCAAGTTAACTGCAAGAGTCGAAAAGAGAACTAACCTTGAGCATGGAGCATAAGTTCTTCATTTGTGATTCCCTAACATTGATATATTCGATAAATGCTTCACCAGCAACAGCTTCTATACGCCTGACTCCAGATGCAATCCCTTGCTCGGATATTATTTTGAAGACACGTATTTCAGAAGTATTGCTGACATGGGTCCCACCACAAAGCTCCATGGACACACCAGGAACTTCCACAACTCTTACCTATGATGCATTAAAAAAAATTAGGAAGAACTATTTCTATTAGCCACTCAGGTTCTAGCTCATGGTACTAAAGAGCTTGCTAGGCTATAGTACCATGCAATCTTGTCAAAGGATGAACTGAAAACGATTCAAAGGCAAGCTAAACAATGCATGCATAAACTTCGTTGGTATTATGAAGAATGAACACATACCTGATCGCCATATTTTTCCCCGAACATTGCAATGGCACCAGCTTCTTTTGCATCCTTAAGAGGCATCACTTCTGTTTTAAGAAATGTTGAAGCCTCGATCCAATCATTGATCAGTCGCTCAATCTCTTCAAGCTGAGTGTCAGTAAGGGCGTGACCATAGTTGAAATCAAACCTCAGACGATCAAAAGCCACTAAGGAACCAGCTTGTGATATTTCCTGGCTGATTAATTTCTTAAGTGCTGATTGTAACAAATGAGTAGCGGTGTGATGGACCTGAAAGAAGAAAAAAAAACTTAAGATGGTCTTTGTTAGATGATATGACCAATTGCCCTTATGCTATTGAGATTAAAGCCTGTACCTTTGCCCGCTGCCTCAGTTTGGCATCCACAGCAGCTTTGACTTCTCTGCCAACTTCCAAAACACCTTCTTTAATAGTCCCCTTATGAACAAATATGTCACCTAGGGATTTTTGGACATCCTTGATCTCCACAACAGCTGTCTGTTGCTTTTCACCTCCGGTAACATACAGAAAACCATGATCTCCAATTTGACCACCGGATTCAGCATAAAATGGTGTTCTGTTCAACAAAACTTCCACATCATTTCCTTCAGAAACCTGTATCACCGGGCTCCCATTCACCATGAGGCTTTCTACTACTGCTCGAGTAGAAAGGGTATCATATCCTACAAATTCGGTTTCATTTATGTTATCCGTAAGATTAGCACCATCTTCAACCGCAAGTTTGACAACATTATGTGCAGCCCGAGATAGACGCCTTTGGTTTTCCATCTCTTTATCAAAACCATTCATATCTACAGTAACGCCTTGTTCTTCAGCGATTTCTGTGGTTAGCTCCACTGGAAATCCAAAAGTATCGTACAAAAGAAATGCTTCCTTTCCAGACAAGCAGGGCACAGTCCCACTTTTCTCAGCATTTGATAATGCATCCACTAACATTTTTTCAAGTAAAGTTTCTCCTCTCTCTAGAGTTTGCACAAAATTAAGCTCTTCCTTCTTCAGCTCCTCAAGAATACGGGGCGCTTTAATCTTGACGTCTGAATCAATACGGGTGCTTAATTCTATTACTTTTTCTGCAATTATAAGTAAAAATAATCCTTCAACACCCTTTATTCCAAGGGATCTTCCAGCTCGAACAACCCTTCTGATAAGCCGTCGAACAACGTAACCTCTACCAATATTTGATGGCAAAACACCATCCGATACGAGATATACTATAGCCCGTAGATGATCTCCAACAACCTAAAAGCAATAGAAGATTTTAAAAACAGAGATATATTTATGAAACAAATTAAGAAACTTTATTTGCCATGATATCTAAAATCTAACAAAGGTTGTTACAAGCAAACTGAAAACTTTACCTTTAATTTCAACTTTGTTTGCTCATCTGCCAAGGGGTATGAGATATTAGCCAGTGCCGATGCCTTTTCTATAATTGGATAAATCAAGTCAGTCTCATAGTTGTTAGGAACCTGCAAAAAAAGAAGAAAAATGTTTATTTTAATTTTCAAAGCATATAGCTTCACAAATGATGCTAATGAGGTATACCTTCGGTTGAATGTGATTTTAGTTTGACACGAAAAAAAATACCTTTTGAAGAATGCGAGCCATACGCTCCAAACCAAGACCAGTATCTATGTTCTTATTCCTTAAGGGCTCAAGTGTTCCATCATCCTTTTTATTGTATTCCATGAATACCAGATTGTAGAACTCTATAAATCTCGTATCGTCCCCTAGATCCTGCATATTACTCACCCAGGTTAAGGGAAAGAAAAGAACTGGAATGAGAGACCTACGAGTAACCTGACCAATGGTCAACCATCATCCCAAATGAAAGAAATAAAAGAATTGTCTGAAGTACCAACCACATCAGCAGTTCCCCTCTCAGGATGGAAATCATAATAAATCTCAGAGCATGGACCACAGGGACCAGTAGCGCCGCTCATCCAAAAGTTGTCCTCTTCACCCATTCTTTTTATATGTTCGATAGGAACACCCACCTGATGAAAACTTGTATCACCAAAATCATTTAACATAACATGAAAATTATTATTGTCTGATCCATCCAAAATTAAAAGTGTAGCTTCTAGAATACAGGCACGATGGAAGAGACACATTGATCAATCACGGGAGCTTATATAGAGATAGCACATCTACAAGGGGAACATTCATAAAAGAAAAAATCTAATAAGTGCTAAAGTGCATCCTGGATTACCTCTTTGTGCCATATTTCAAAAGCTTCGTCATCATCCGCGTACACACTTATCCATAATCTTTCAGATGGTAACCCAAATCTGTAAGCACAAAAAACTTTCATTTTCGTATGGAAGAAACTGAATATGAGATAAGGAATCACCATGCTTGTGAAAAACAATGAATAAATGCTTACTCCTTGGTGGAAAGCTCCCATGACCATTGGATTGCTTCCTTCTTAAAGTAATCTCCGAAGGAGAAATTCCCTAGCATTTCAAAAAATGTATGATGTCTTGCCGTTCTGCCAACATTTTCTATGTCGTTTGTGCGTATACACCTTTGGGCAGTCGTAGCACAGGGTACTTGTCTGGGAATCTAAATATAAAGAGCTAGTTTCATCACATCAAGGTCAAACAATCAAAATAATATCAATTTAATTTAAATGCAGTAATTTAACTGCCATCTTTAGAATTCAGCAAATGTTATTTATTGATGACGATGCTTATTTAAAAATGATCAATTACCTTCCCAAGGAATATTGGCTTGAAGGGAAGCATTCCTGCGATTGTCAATAGAACTGTTGGGTCATCTGGCACAAGAGAAGCACTAGGAATAATCTTGTGACCACGAGAAGCATAAAAATCAAGAAATCGCTGGCGAATAGAATCCCCACTGACTAGACAATCCTTTGATTCATCCTCCACCAATTCATCAGTGACTCGCTGTACCGATGCTGAAAATTCACATGGTAACTACTATATCCACCGATAAAGAAAGCTAAAGCACGACTAGAAGAATAACTAAAGCAACCTGATCTAATTCTCGATTGATTTCCCCGAGCTCCTCTCGAGGAACTATTGCTACACACCAAGATGCCAGGAGAGAAAAGGGCCAATGTTCTTGAAAGGAAGCCTGCATTTACTCGAAAACAAAAATATCTAGGAGTTAACACATAATCCTGAAAAATATACTCCCTCACTAGGGAAAAAGAAAATCAGTAGAAGATATAAAATTACATATACAAATAAAATTGCAAAGACTATGTGAATACTCGAAAATAATTATTCCAATGGTCAAAAGAGCTCAAAATAGTAAACTTCCAAAAGAAGAAAAAAATCTCAGGAATGCATGCAAGGAACCACTCTTTCCCCATCTTGAAATGTAATCCCCTACTTCCAAAGCGAAATCAAGGACCCAAAAACAAACACCTTGTGAGCTAGAAAATTTAAAGCTAAGTTGAACTAAATAGCAAACAATTTCACCATTCAAATAACAATTGTTTTCATCTAATAACTAAAACTACAGCTTAAAGTTCAACACTTTGCATTAAAAAAAAACCTCAAACTTGGTAATTTTTCTTCTAATCATGAACTATAAAAAGAACAAGACTGCAAAAAAAATACAAATTAAAGGAGAGAAGGCAACAATCAACCGTTTTAATCACTTGGGTCTTGTCCAAAGAAGTAAAATACAGTTCAAAGAGTGTACTTTATCAATAAAAATGACTGCATAAAGAATAATACTGAAAAAGGACGAGAAAAAGGAGGAAACTTTTTTTACCAGATGAAGTGGCAAAACTGTAATTAGAGAGGGGCGATGAAGGTGGTCTCGGAAATAACATGGCGGAGGCCGGAAAAGGAACGAGAGATTGGCGTCCATTAACGAGGTTCAGGGCTGCCATGGCTCTGTTTTTTTTTTTATAGATAAAATCCTCTGTTTTTTTCGTTTTTGGAAGTGGGAGTTTTAATACGTTGCTCTAAACATCTTTGCAGTGAGAAAGACAAGCCTATTTCAGATAGCCACATATTTCTATTTATTTATTTATTTATTTCAGGTTAAAATTATAAAAAGAATAATTAAAAGATAAAATAAAACATAAGTCCAACCACAATAATAACCAGTGTGAATTTAAATATTTGTGATTATTCAATCTATTTTTACATATTCAGATGCCATAAATTTGAATATACTTGGATTTAGTTATTATAGTTACAATCGGTAATAGATTAATGTATTGCTAACAGTTGGGCAAACCATTTTTTTTCTTTTTTTTTTTCAAGTTTAACAAACAGCAATTCCAGACATGTTTTTTCTGTGTCTAAATTTAATGGAGTAATAGCCACTAACAAGTTGAACGTTTTGTTCGAAACCACTACGTTGTAAGTTGTAACCAATCTGCAAAAATTTTGTAAGACATCATTCTCTACTTCCATGCAATAAAACTCATTACCAGACATTATGAATTTCATCAAACTAAGAAAAAGATGTTGAAGAAAGTGATTATTGCCGGGGCTTCAATCATTGTCCTGGTCGGAATCGTCGTCGGTGTTGTTACTACGGTTCATCACACTCATAATAATACGGATCGATTGTCTCCGGATATGAACGTAGTGTCCAGTTTTTGTTCATTTACTCATTACCCTGAATCTTGCCACCGGACTCTCAGCTCTGCTATAATAGCACTGATCCTAAAATGCTCCTTGCCAAGGCTATCTCGGCTGCCAAGGAAGCAGTGAAGAAGTTCTTCGACTACTCCGATTCCCTGATTGTTCAGGCCAATAACAATAGCCTCACGAAGATCGCCTTGGATGATTGTAAGGATATGATGAACTATGCCGTTGATTCACTTCAGGCATCATACTCTGATGTTAAATATACAACATTAATGTACGCGTAAATGATCTCAGAACCTGGTTGAGCGCTGTTATATCGTACCAACAATCATGCTTGGATGATTTCGGACACGATGGCAACATGAAAGAAACCGTGCAGAAGGGCATCGTTGATGCTAGGGAACTCACAGGCAATGCCTTGACGATAGTAACACATTTGTTGGACATTATTTCCGGAATAGATTTTAAGTTGCCTAATCCTAAACCTCGTAAAGTTGTTTGTGTTAAGAAGACTGGTTATCCGTCATGGTTCTCGGTTAAGGACCGCCACCTTCTGGCTCGGATTGATAACAACGATGTGATACCGAGTGCTGTAGTGGCCCAGGATGGCAGTGGCCAGCTCAAGACCATTGGTGCAGCCCTAGCTGCGGCTCCCAAAAACTCAGATGCCATTCGACATGTGATCTATATCAAGGCTGGAATCTATGACGACACATCACTGTAAACAAAGACTACACCAATATCCTAATGTACGGCGATGGACCGACAAAAACTATTGTCACCGGTCGCAAGGGTGTCAAAGATGGTAGCGGAATGACCATGTGGCGGACTGCCACTTTAGGTACGTTTCTAAGAACTCAGATCGAATAATTCGTCATGATTCTCATCCGTAATCTTAATTGACTGCAGCTGTTATTGGAAAAGAATTCATTGCCAAATCCATGGGATTCCAGAATACTGCTGGCCCTGAAAAGCACCAAGCTGTGGCTCTTCGTGTTCAATCAGACAAATCAATCTTCTTTGATTGTATGATAGATTCCTACCAAAACACCTTGCACAATCAAGCAAATCGCCAGTTTTTTAGCAACTGTGTCATCTCGGGAACCACTGACTTAATCTTCGGCAACTCCCCTCCATTATCCAGAACTCATTGATCATTGTGAGGAGGCCAATGGATCATCAATTCAACACGCTGACAGCGCAGGGCAAGGACTACATCGACGAGAACACCGGCACCGTGATCCAAAACTGCAGGATTATCTCCGAGCAGAAGCTCTTCAACAACAGGTTCGAGATCGCGTCATACTTGGGCAGGCTATGGAAGTTCTCTACAACAGTTATCATGGAGTCGGCATTAGGAGACTTCATTAGGCCTGAAGGATGGTTCGATTCGAAGGACCGGACAAAGTCGTACACGGAGAAACCCTCTACTACGGTGAGTACAACAACCGTGGCCCTAGTGCTAACCTCCATGCAAGGGTTAATTGGAAAGGTTGCCACAAAATGGACAGAGTGAGTGCCATGAAATTCACCCTCCAATCATTCCTTTCGAGCAAGGGGATGGCTTGGTTGCCTTTGGCTGGCATTCCTTTCACTGCTACATTGAGATGTTGATGACCATGTAGTTCTGTAAATTCAATTGTAGAAGACATTTGTTAAAATATGAGTCAGTAATGAAATAAATTTATTAGATTTTTTTAACTATTCGTATAATATTTTATACACTCAATCAAAATTTATTTTTATTAATAATAAAACCTCAAACAAGATTACCCTACAAAGAAACATTCAAAACACACCTAGAAAAATAAAAATAAAACAGTTGACACTAAAGAATAATCAACACTCACTCACATAATTCAGATTGAACAAAGTTTTGAATTTGTCTATCATTAGACTTATCGGCTCCTAATTATTTTTATCCCACGTCAGCCCTTGAATTTGTCTGCCATTAGACTTTTAATTTCTTTTGTAATGATGTGATATTTTAAGATTATATCGTTAACATAAGAAAGAAAGGGATGCTGCCCCTAACGAGTCAATCCAACAAATGTGGCTATCGGCACCACCATCAAAGAAAGACTTTTCCGACTTCGAAACTTGCCGTTGCTGCATTTTGTGGGTTAATCATATTTTAATGAATGGGTTAGTCAAAGTGGTAAACAGCTTAGTATCGCTTAAACATGTCTTAAGTTTAATATTTTGCGTATGCAGAAAATTTTCACCAAAAGACTCACCCACCAAAATTAGGTGTGCGATGCGGGTCGATCCGGATTAATCAGAGCAAAGTCCTTGAAAATCGGAAGGAAACCAAATAAAAAAATCATTATTTTAGAGTCAAGTGAATTTAGGGGTGAGTATTCATTCGAGTCTAAAAGAATTTGACTTAGTCAAGTTGACGAGTCTTATTCTATAACTCAAACTTTATTTGAAAATTTTGTGAATCAAGTCGAGTTGTTCAAGTTTCTGTTCAAATCTATTTGTAAGTAATTATAACGTTATAGTACTAGTTGATTCCAAATTAAACGAATTTATAAAAAAAAATATACTTTTTTATATGTGATATACATATATTATGGAAAGTTGAGGAACTCAACTCAAATTTAAAAATCAATATACTTATTACTAAAAAAAATTTAGTTATTTCAGCCTAATCGAAATTATAAAATTTTGAGTCTTTTTCTTGTCAAATCGAGTTTTGCTCTTCTCTAAGTAAACTCGATGATGAAAAACCTCATCCACGGCGCTTTTGAATCTAACCTCATCCCCCACGTTCCGTTAAGGTGTACCAATTTTGATGACAAGCTGGTTTGGCATCCGAACAAGAACAGGGTTTGTTCAAACTAGGAATGAGAAATTCCAAACAACCTCTTTCCGTCTAAATTTAGTGATAACCACTGGCCAGTTAAACGTCTTTGTTCTAAACCACTAACGTTGTAATCTATACACAACAATTCTCTTTAAGACATCACCATCTCTTTCCATGCTATAAAACACAATGCCAGCCATAATGGATTTCATCAAACAAGAAAAAAAGAAATTAGCAAAGATGTCGACGAAAGTGCTCGTTGCTGGGATTTCAATCCTTCTTTTTGTGTCGGTCATCATTGCTGTCGTTACTACGGTTCGTCGCACTCACAATAATAATAATAAACTGTCTCCGGTTTTGAAGGTGGTGTCTAAGTTTTGTTCATCTACCGATTACCAAGAATCTTGTTACAAGACTCTCTGCTCTGCTAATAGCACTGATCCTAAAATGCTCATTGCCAAGGCTATCTTGGCAGCCGAGGAAGCGGTAAAGAAGTTCTTACCCTACTCCGATTCGCTGATTGTTCGTGCCAATAACAATAGACTTACGAACATGGCCTTGGATGATTGTAAGGATATGATGAACTACGCCGTCGATTCACTTCAGGCATCGTACTCTGATGTTAACGACAGTGAAATATACAACATTTACGAACTCGTAAATGATCTAAGAACCTGGTTGAGCGCTGTTATTTCGTACCAACAATCGTGCTTGGATGGTTTTGAGCACGACAGCAGCATGAAAGAAACTGTGCAGAAGGGTATTGTTGAGTCTAGGGAACTCACAAGCAATGCCTTGACGATTGTAACACATTTGGGGGACATTCTTTCCAAATTCGATGTTAAGTTGCATAATCCTAACGGCCGTAAACTTCTTTTCGTTGAGAACAATGGTTATCCGTCATGGTTCTCGGTTAAAGACCGGCGTCTTTTGGCGAGGATTGATAACAGCAACTTGATACCGAATGCTGTTGTGGCCAAAGATGGCAGTGGCCAGTTCAAGACCATCGGTGCAGCCTTGGTTGCCGCTCCAAAACGATCTAAAGTTCGGCATGTTATCTACATCAAGGCTGGAATCTATGACGAGTACATCGCCGTACACAAAGAATATACCAATATCCTCATGTACGGTGATGGCCCGAGAACAACTATTGTCACCGGTCGCAAGGGTGTAAAAGATGGTCGTGGAATTACTACACGACGGACTGCCACTTTCGGTACGTTTCTAAGAACTCAGATCATTCTCTGTTGTTTTTTTTATCACATAACCTTGCAAAAGACCATTCGAACCGATTAATTCATCATGATTCTCAGCTGCTATTGGAAATGGATTCATTGCCAAATCCATGGGATTCCAGAACACTGCTGGCCCTGACAAGCACCAGGCCGTGGCTCTTCGTGTTCAATCAGATAAGTCGGCCTTCTTCAACTGTAGGATGGATGCCTACCAAGACACCTTGTACAATCAAGCAAATCGTCAGTTTTTTCGCAATTGTGTCATCTCGGGATCCATTGACTTCATCTTCGGTGACTCCCCTACCATTATCCAGAACTCATTGATCATTGTGAGGAGAGCAATGCATAATCAATTCAACACCGTGACAGCGCAGGGCAAGGACTACATCGATGAGAACACCGGCATTGTGATCCAAAACTGCAGGATTGTCCCTGAGCAGAAGCTCTTCAACGACAGGTTCAAAATCGCAACATACTTGGGCAGGCCATGGAAGAAATTCTCTACAACAATTATCATGGAGTCGGCATTAGGAGATTTCATTTGGCCTGAAGGATGGATGCGGTATGATGGACCGGACAAAGTCGATTACAAAGAAACCATCTACTATGGTGAGTACAACAACCGAGGTCCCGGTGCTAACCTCAGTGCGAGGGTTAACTGGAAGGGTTACCACAAAATTGACCGATCCACTGCCATGGATTTCACTGTCCAATCATTCCTTCTGAGCAAAGATAACTGGTTGTCTTTGACCGGCATTCCTTTCACCAGTACATTAAGATATTGAAGAACATGTAGTCCAGTAAATTCAATCAGAGAAATCAACTGTTGAAGAAACTTTAACAAGTAAAAAATAATTTAAAAGAAATGGGCTTAATTTTTTTTTATATCGGAGTTGATCACGGACTCTTCTTCACTCATCCATAAGCCGATTACAGTGGTCGAGTAACCGTTAAATGATAAGGACATGCATGTGCTTCCTTGACAGAACAGAAATAGTCCTTTTTCTAAATAAACTGAATTATATTCGAAGTGATGGGATTATAAAGGTATACATCTTAAATATTGAAAATTCAATGTAAAAATAAATACAATAAAATTTTAAGGGTGTAAAAGACATTAAAATACAAAACTTATCACCTTCAGAAGAATTTGAATAATTTTTTAAATAAAATTCAACAAACAACTACTTTAACCAGAGTACTGTATGAAAAAAGCAAATTCTTCCGTCACTTTTTTTTAAATGTAAACATTACTCCTTCATCCTTGTATTTATGTTTGAATGCAATGTCAAATGAGGCATTAGAATTTTTTTATATTTTTTTACAATATTATTTTTATATTTTTACAATTTTTGTTTATAATTTACTGTTATAACATATATAATAAAATGATGCCACGTCCTTATTGGTTCTTTTGCTAAATTGGAGAAAAAATAGTTTTGGTGCACCGTAAAAAATATGTACCTAAATGAAAATATATATAATTTAAGAGTTAATTTTACTATCTATCCTATATTGACTAAATTAAAATTTATTAATAAAGAGACACGAGAGCTCTTCTTTCCCTTCCGAACGAAGACAATGATCATCCTTGCATCAAGTTCAAACACACAACATTGGTTCCTTTGAAGTGGATAGAAAATATGGTAATCAATTGCGTCAAAATTTAGTAAGAGAAGATTAAAATGGTACATGTTTTTAACGTTTGATGGGAAAGTTGAGACGCAGGTGCACAGCTTGTTTGAACAAATTGAATTTGCGTCCGCGACTTATTTTAGGGTTTAAGAGTTTAGTTTAGGGATTTAAGTTTTAGTATTTTAAATTTAGAGTTTAGGATTTAAATTTTAAATTTTGAAGTTTAAATAAAAATATTTGTGGAAAAAATTATTTGTTTGTGCATCTTATTGATTTTTTATATAAATTGAAAAAATATATATGTACGTGAATGGGAAAATAATATAATTTAAGGTTTGATTTACTATTTGTCCTGTTTTTATGGGCCTCTTTAGAATCTCTTTTAATCTGGAAAAAAAAATTAGATAGACTCAGTTCACTAAATCATTTATGGTCTCAGTTAATAAAGTCTATTCATCTCTTTTTTTAATACGACTCTTCACATATTTCCTACATGTAAATAAAAAGTGGAAGTTAAAATGAGATAGATTTTGTCAAAAAAAAAAGGAATAAACCTTATTAACTAGTACTACGGATGAAGTCGTAAGTAGGGATGATAATTTGACCCATACCCGAACCTATAGGATCGGGTTTTTTAAAGAAAGTTTTGAGTTTGGGTCGGGTTCGGGTCTAATTTTTTGAGGATGAGATTAGGTCGGGTCGGGTTTAAGGTGAAATTACCCTACCTTGTCCGACCCGAAATAATAGCTTAATTTTATTTCAAATATTTACGTATAATTGTTACAATGCTCCTCTCTCTCTCTCTCTATATATATATATATATTTCAATTATCTCACTATTTTGTCTAATAAATATAGAATAATTATTATAATGCTCTCTCTATTTGTATTTTTTTAATTAGCTCCATATTTTATTGAATAATAATGAAAACTGATAATTTTTTATTTATGTCGGGTTGAGTTCAAGTTTTTACTATATAATTCGAGTTTGGGTTTGGGTCGGGTGGAACATCATAATATGTCGGGTCGGGTTGAATTTGGATGGAGGTGTTAAGTTTTCGAGTCAGGTGCGGATTGGCCAAAAACCCAACCCATGGTCATCTCTAGTCGTGAGCCGATAAATCAAGTTTCAATCAACACAGCGGAACCCATAACTTTGATTACAATAAGGCTGCGTTCACCAAGAATTTTTTAACTCCCGTCAGCCTTCAACGCCTGTTTGAGTAAAAAAATTGAATTTTCTAACTGTGAAAAAATGTTCGTTTGGGTGCTAAAATCGACGAAAAAAGCTGAGAATGAGTGTTTGTACCTATTTCATATTATTTTTTCAGTTGACGCTCCAACGCCCGTTTCAAAAATATTGTTGAACGAACCTTAAAAACAATAAAAAAGATTCCCAAAATAAAAATACACACCAGACACAAATTCAACTCAACAACGGCAAGCCATAACCAAACTAAAACAACACACAACCCAAAAAAGAAAACATAAACTGCCAAATTGAAAACAAAAAGAAAAAACAGAGAGCAGAAACCTCAATCCAACAGAAAGTACAATTTGGTTTTTTCCCAAAATCTTATCTGCCGTTGACATCAAAGCTCTTCCTTAGCAACACCTTTGAAGACAAAGATCATCCTTGCATCAAATTTAAACACACAACATTGGTTCCTTTGAAGTGGATAGAAAATATGGTAACCAATTGGGTCAAAATTTAGAAGGAGAAGATAAAAATGGTACCTGTTTTTAACGTGTGATGGGAAAGTTGGGAAGTGGGCGCACAGCTCGTACGAACAAATCGAATTTGCGTCCACCCTTCCAACCGGTACGGACGTGCAAATGGGAGAGATGTATCTTGTTGTGAAGTTTAGCTCTCTTAACCTCATCTGAATTGATTGAATCATTTTCCGTCAGATATAAATTGATTTCCCCGCGCAGCTCGTTCAAGTTTTCTAGATCCCCAACACTGAACTCTGTAGGATGATTGCAATCAACTCTTGCTACGATGTTTGGAAATCCTCGAAGACCTGTTAATTTCCCAATCCCTTTTGGAAGACAATGTAATCCACCAATTTCAGAAATATCAAGATACTTCAAGTTGATCAATTTCTCCACCCCATCGGGTATTTGTGTACAACGGATGAGACTCAAGTATTCCAAATTTTGCAGGTCACAAACTGAATCAGGCAATATCACATCGTAATTGCAACGGATTCTAAGATATCTCAACTGAATCAAATTGCCTATTTCGGCCGGAATTTCAATTCCATAATTCACACAAATTTCAGCACATTCTGCAGCAGACTCAAATTCCAATAATCTTAGACATTTGGCTTCATTGAATAACTTCTTTAAACATTCCTTGTTTACACGATATTGTCCACCGAAGGTGAAAAGAGTCCTCAACTTTTCTACTCCATTTATGGACTTATGAAATGCTTCCTCTTGTCCAATTGTTATCCTTGCATGCCGGGGCATTCGGAAAGTTGAATCCAGTCTCAAAGGTGCATCAAACTTGCCCTCCTTCTCCACGATCTCATCTTTTGTCATAAACAAGAGAAAATCATGTACCAAATCATGCATCTTGCATCTATATGTGTCGAATGAAGTGTCCATTTCAATGTTTTGAAAGAAAGAACGCCCTGCCAGGTAGTCAAAGTATTCTCCACCCTCCAGCATCATATCTGAATCGTCCTTAGGGTTCAATAAGCCTTGAAACTTCCAATGTAAGATCAATCGATCTCTTGACATCACGTAATCTTTGGGAAATATAGCACAATACGACAAGCATCGTCTTACTGGTGAGGGTAAATCGTAGTAACTCAACAACAGAGGCTTGAAAATATAGTCTTCTGCTATCTTTAATTCCCAAAACTTACTGTGCAGGACTTTTTCCCATTCTTGTCTACTCCTTTTATGTCGTAGCAAGCTTCCTAGAGCTTTTGCAGCAAGCGGCAAGCCTTTACACTTTCTTGCAATCTCCTCTCCAACATCCTTTAAATCTCTACACTCATCCTGCTCCCATCCAAAAAATGCTACTAGTTGAAGAATTTCCCAACAATCCTCATCATTTAATTTTTCTAAATGGAAGTCACGAGATGATCTCATCACCTGGACAACCGATTCTTTTCGAGTAGTCACCAAAATCCAACTACCTTTCTTGCAGTTTTGAAGAGCAGCTCTCAGTGGTTCCCAGTCTTTGTCGTGCTCGATCCACACATCGTCGAGAACAATAAAGAGTTTCAACTCTTTGATTGTCTCAACAATTTTGTTCAGAAGGCTTTCTGGTGAAGTCAGTCTTTGGCAATCACAACCAAGACCTTCTAGAATATCTCTTGCCACTTTGGTCTGGTCAAAAAAGTTGGAGACACATACCCAAATTGTCTTGTTAAAGTCGGCTCGATCTCTAAAATGATTAAACACCATTTGAGCAAGAGTAGTTTTCCCGATCCCACCCATCCCTATTACAGAGATAGTTTGAATGCAGGCTTCTTCGCCGGTCTGAATCTGAGTCAATTCACGTACCAACTTGTCTCTAACATCATTTCGACCTTTTATCTCAGACTCAATAAAATGAGACGTGGTTGAGGCTGATGGTCTAGGATTTGTGTTTTTTCTTTTTGTAAAACCGTATCTATCTTTGTTTCTAGCAATATAATCTAACTCTTGATTGATTTCCATAATTTTTGCACCAATGTCATGCCGCCTAACAATTTGACGACCAAAAGAAAAGCAAGCAGTGAAGGGACATACCATCTTCCTCGGAATCGAAGCACTTTGAACTCCCTCTGTCTGTAACACGGAGAGTGCAGTTCTCCACTCATCAAACACGTCCTCCATGTCGTAAGACACATCTTTGAGCTTATCTAGCCAGTTCTTTACACTGCTCTCCTCAATTTGCCTTTCTTCTGCATCTTCCAGCAAATGTTTGATGTCTCTAAAATTCCTTAGAACCGTTTGGACTTCATCCTCAACACCTATCACCAGCTTCAGCTCTTGCCGCACACTCTCTGAAGTCAGAGTCGCTAGTTGCCCCAACACGGAAGAAACAAGTGACTCAGCCATTTCTGGAATTCATTGACTCTCTGCTTCTTCCAAATTATAACTTGGTTACATAAGCATAACATAAATTATTGAAATCTTAAATTCAATATGTTTTTGCTAGGAAAAAAACAAGTCTTTGTTTATTACAATTTAGGATTATTACATGTTCTATCTTTTTTTTAGCAGAGGACAGGTTGTCATGCTTTCTTTTTTTGAATAGTCCAATTACATTCCCCCAAAAAAGGTTTAATTAATCTTGCTTTCTTTTAAATGAACCAATTGCCACATAAATCCAAAATAAAGACTAAAGAGTTTACATTTTTTATGAAGGTGTTGTCCACCAAACCCAACTAAGGGAACCGTTTATCTATATTTTCTTAAGAAGAAAGGAAAAAAAACCACTTTTGATTTGTTGGATCAAGGTAATTTTTCAATATTATTTTATTTGTTTTCTTGAATCATTTTGATTTAATTTATTGGTTATATGTAAAAATGTTTATTAATATTTATTTAAAAATAAATCTTATTTTATTATATTAATTTACATCAAAATTAATATTAAAATCAAACTTCTCAATTTAAATTAAGTGTTTGAGTCATAAAATTAATAATATTGTTGTTTTTATAATAACATAATCCTAAAGAAAGTTTTTTTTTAAACAGTTTCCACCTAGGAGGAGAGAAAATAAGAATTTTACTCCTACTAAATTTTAAACTCTTAACCTAAAAAAGAAGATGTAAATTAAGAGCTTTAATCTTATAAAAAGTTTGAATAGAAAAAAACTCCAATTTTTCTAACAATGAGCTTATAATTAAATAAAGCAATGAAGTGGTTCAATAAACCAAGTCTTTGGCCCCACAAAAGCATAAAATAATAACAACTTTTTATAAATAAATTAAAAAAATAGAGAAGCTTCACTCCTTTTTTTTTAACGGGAGCCAGCTGAACCACATTAACTGCCTAGGAGAACTAAACAATATTAATAGAGACATATGAACAGTCAAAAACCTTTTTCCTCTTCTTCAACAAAAAAAACAAGAAAAAATACTAACATAGTAGAAGAACAAAGAAAAGTGATGGGAAAACAAAGTTAGCTTGATTTATAAAGGAATCTTTGAAGTTTTTTTTTGTTAAAGAGTGATGGACCAGGTCCCGGTATGCGTGTGCCGCCTCCTCTATCATCCGTCCGGCTCGGCTTATGTTCGTGTTAACACGTGTCTTCGACACTTTCGCCTACGTTCCTTCGTTTTATAGAAAATTTGAAAACAACTAACCCTGGAAAATTGTAAATTGTTTCCAAAACAATTATATTTATAAACATAAGAATATTTAAAATTCTAAAACGTTTATACTGTAATTACGTGATTAAAGACTGAATTAATAACCTGATTAATTCAAAATTGTTGTAGCAGTTTTCCAGCTATCTGAACAGTCAACAAGTTTAATTTTTGTAACAGCTATTTGAACAGCTATTTCTGAGTGAACGTATCTGTAACGCCCTGGTTTTGGGTCTAGATATTTTGGGGTTCGTTCTAAGGATTCAGTGAATCGGTATTAGAGATTCGAGTTAGTTTCGGGATTAAATCGGATTAAATATTTTTGAAGGTGATAAAAATATGAAAAATGTTCTAAAATCATTATTTAATATGTTAATATTTTTGGTGGAATCAATTTTGTAAAATGAGTTTTGGAAATTAGACATTTTGGACTAGTGACCAAAATACAAACTTTTAAAACTATTTTTAGTGACTATTTTATAAAGGGTCAAAACTTTGAATCTTTAAGGAGCTAATAGCCCAAAAGTCTAATTTCAGATTTTATCCTTTAATTGGCTATTTTTAAAAGTATTTTGGAAAATAAAATAGGTTGGGAAAAATTAATTGATAGTTAATTCTTTAAAACAAAAGTTACGTAACTAACTTTCTCTAAAAATCTTTTTTCTCAAAATCTCTCAATCCAAACACTATTCTCTTCTTCTAAATCTTCAGGTAAATCTTTTTTTTCTTAAATCTTTTGATTTATAATGGATTCTCTATGGTTTCTAAACAAAACCTTATTGTTTTAACTTTGTTTTCAAATGTGAATTCAAGCAATTAAGGGAGAAAGCATCCATTAGAGGTAATGTTCGTTCTTCTTCACTAATGAAAGGTTCTTTACTGAAATTCTCAAGTTATTGATCCTTTATGATTGTTTTCTAATGTGTTTTGATAGTTTAATTAAGGAAAATTGGTTTAATTGTGTTTTGATTGATAAAATTGGTAGATTTTCGAATTAGATCTGTTTTGCGGGGTTCTTGATCAGATTAGATCATGATTTTGATGTTTAATAATGTTAATAGCTTGGATTTATCATGGTAATCCCGAAACTAGTTGAATCTCTAATGTTAATGGTTGTTAGTTAAGAGTTTTTGTGATGTTATTAGAGTTTAATCATTGATGGAAATAAAATGATGTTGTAAAAGGGTTTTTAGATGTTAATTGATGAAGTTTGATGTATCGAATCGTTATATTTTGGTTGGGTTAAGATTGAGAAGTGTTTGAGGTTGTTTTCGATAAGTTTCGGGATGGTTTTTGAGTGGACAACTTGTTTTGAACTTCATTCAGATTAGATCATGATTTTCATGTTTAATAATGTTAATAGCTTGCTGGGAGCTCATTTTGCATTGGCGAGCAAGGCGGGGTGTAATCGGTGAGTGGAAACAATTTTAAAAGTCTTTCAAGGGTTTGAAAGTGTTTTGGGGAGTTTAGGTTAAGCTTGAAACACTTACCTAAGCTCGGAAGTAAGTTTCCCTCTTTTGCTCTTTAATATCGGTTTGGATATGAGCATGTGTAATTCATGTTTTGGTCGTAAACATGGTTTGTTTTACTTACTGTAAATGCATGATTTTGGGTACATATACAATGGTTTAAAAGTATTCAAAATGCTAGTGAGCATTAGTTTTCATTCCGGTCGGGAATAGGGTATTGCTTTGGCAATGTGGCTTGTATATGTGGTGATTTTGTGTAATGCATTGTAAAACAGTGAGTAAATGGTTTGTAAATGACATATTGGCTATGTGACATGATGAGGAAACATTCGGATATAGTTGGCATGCCATAGGATAAAGTGCACTATAATATGTTTAAAATCGATCGTGGGTAAGGTCCTTGAGGTATAGCGGTCGGCTACTCGGACTATGATGTTATCACTTGGTTTGAGCGGTCGGTTCCCCTTGTTGATGTTAATCTTGCGTTCGGCAAGGTTGTCATATCATGCGGTCGGCATGGTATGGGTCTTGATGGCGGTCGGTCATTAAGGGAGATCTGTATATCCGATGTGTAAGGTTAACGGTTGGTTAACCAATAACTAGCGGTCGGCTAATCAATGATAGTGGTCGACTATCCGGGGTCACTATAATTGCCAATATATGAAATTTCATGTGTTGAACCTATTTTATAATGCTTTGGTTTTAAGCATGGTAATATGATTTTATGCTTTGGGATTTAAGCATGATAATATGATTTAATGCTTTGGGATTTAAGCATGTGATTTGCAAATAATTTTGCATATGATCGATATGCATGTTTGGTTTTGGAATCAATGAAAATGCTTCAGTCGTTAAGCATGGGATTTATATATGATGTTGCATAAGGATCGTTATGCATGTTTCAGTTGGAAACAATGAAAATGCTTTTGTTGTTAAGCATGTTTTGAAAACAAGTGGTTTTGGTTTTCAAATGGTTTTAAATGCATCATTGTTTTTATGAGCATCCTCACTAAGCATTTGTGTTTACGCTCTCTTTTCTAAATGATGCAGAGCGCTAGAGTTTGAGCAGTATTGGCAAGGCAAAAGACAATCCAAGACCTATACTATCTTTGAGTATGAAACTCAGTGTTACTTTCGGTTAATGAGGCAATGTGTTTGTCATATTTTGGGGGATTTGTAATGATGTATTACCATGGTTTTTGTTGTGGTTTATATGATCTGATTTGATGATCATTTGATGTATGAAAAGCATGTTGGTTGAGCCATGCTAGAGATACCTTGGATTGCATCTAGCTTGTATTGGTTTGTTTCAATGATTTTATGATACTAGCACATTTTGGTCGATGCTAGGGAGGTATTGGTTTGTTGACCATGTGGTTAATTGCCTAATGTTTGGATTTTGGTATGTGAGTTGCTTGATTTTAGGGAGCATGCCTCTAGACTTGAGATTCGGGCAAATTCCCATTATATGTTGATGAAACTGTGATGTTATGATTGGGATCGATCCTTGGTAATGTTGTATGAATGTTAGAAGCATGTATAAGTGGTTTGGAATCCACAAAAGTATGTTAAACCAGTAAATTGAACCTTACAAGCCAGGGCGTATTGGTACGCGTGAGACCATATTAATACGGGTCAGTATTTTCAGGCATAGCGCATCGATACGAATCAGTGTTTTCAAGCATAGCGAATCGATACGCGTGAGATCGTATCGGTACTGGTTGATTTTTTAGGCATAACGTATTGATACTCGATGAAGTGTATCGATACGGGTTTGAACTATTGGAATCTGGAATTTTGAAAATGCATAGGTGTACCGATACACTTGCCCGAGTATCGATATGGGTAGCTGTTAATTCAGTTAAAATGTGTTTTAAAGGTTCTGTTTTCTAGGGATGGCAAAATTACCCGTCCCCGACCCGACCCGGTGTGCCCCGACCCTACCTGATCAGGTTTTTTCTTATGATTTTCGGGGACTGGGGCGGGGCGGGTATTTAAAAATGTAAAGTCAGGGCGAGGCAGGTTCGGGTATGATATGAAAATTCCCCGCCCCGCCCCGATATTTGATTTATTTATTTATTTTTATTATATTTATAAAAATACCACTAGATATAAATACTTTTAGGAGTTTCAAGCTATTTTTTTAGTTTGTGTTTATCGTAAATTTTTGTTAGATATTGTTCGAATTTTAACATATCTGATTCTAAAAGTCAATGGTCGACTTTATTTTTTTAAATATGTATTTTTTTTCTTCATATGAGTAATTTAGTTGGTTTTATTTTATTTTTTTATATAGTTTAAAGTCTGTGAAATTTATATTTTGTAAATATAATGGTCGTTCGATCGAATCTTAACATTTAACGTTGACGAAATTTAATATATTTTTTTACATTTTCGGGTCAAGGTCGGGTTTAGGGTTTATAAATCAGGGCGGGGCGGGTAAATTATTATTTTATTTCCGGGGCGGGGCGGGGTCGGGTTTTGGGATTAATATATCGGGGTGGGTTTGAGGCGGCCAAAAACTTGCCCCGCCCCGTTGCCATCCCTACTGTTTTCTTACGTTTTGGTCCATGAGTGTTGCGAATACAATTGTATGAGAATGGATGGTTGGTTTGAGCTGTACTTTGACATGCAAGCATGTAATCTGACTAATTGAGGTTTGGTAACCCTAATTTCACCAATAGTCCTGTAATTTACCGATTTTACGTTTTGGTCCTTAAAATGCGTGGTATGCAATTGATTGCCCTTTCAAGGTTTGTTTCATTTGTAACTTCAACCGCTGCAAGCATGAACACTTAGGATTAATAATATGCATCTAGATAAGATAAAAGAAAAAATAGACCGGTTTTCATAACCTTACTCTATTTTGCTTGCAAACTTAATGTAGCTCGCTCGGTTCGGTCGGGGTCTAGGTCGGGTCGAGGGGATTACAGTATCTGGACTGATTTTCAGTCTTTGTTCGTTCAAGAGTTGCAGTCGTTATAATATGAAATTAGGCTGTTGATTTTTCTGTTTAATTATCATTTAACAGCATAAATTTTATGTTAATTGAAGAGTGAAATTTACAATTTTAACCTTGTTTTACAACTATAAATATGAGCCTTCGGCTACTCATTTTTTACAACTCAATCACCAAGTATTCTAAAAAACACTCTCTACTTTGAAACGTTCTTTGAGTTTCTAATTGAGAAGAGCAATACCGTCGATCTCCACTTCGAAGTTTGGGTGTATAAACTTTTAAAGAGTCTGTGCTAACCTCGGGAGACGATCTGCATGTAGCTGCAACTATATCGGTTGAGGCAAATCTGCTTCTAATGCAGTGGTGTTTACAAAAACACAGTTCAAATTCTATTTCAGTCTTTTTATTTTATTCTCAGTCAGTGCTAATGCCCTGGTTTTGCAGTACTTTTACCAACAATTTAGAAACAGATTACTACTGCAAAATGTCAGTCCAATCGAGCAAAATCGTTCCTTATCTCTCCAATCGAGCAAAATGTCAGACCAATCGAGCAAGTACATGACTACGAGAAGCTGGTGTCTGACATTCTTTCTAAATGAATGAAAACGTGCGAGGTGTTGCAAGCCAACGTCATAATCGAAAAGTTGCCTAAATCCTGGTTCGACTATCGTAATTCTCTCAAACACAAAAAGAGAGATATGGCGATTGTAGAATTGGTCGCCCATATGAAGATAGAGGAGGCAACCGGTTAAAAGATAAGGTTTCCAACTCTAGTCAATTTTTTAAGAGCTAACCTAGTTAAATCTGGTGGTGTCTCAGGTTCTAAACTTAAATCAAACAAAAAGGCAAACCAAAAAAAGAAAATCAAACCCAAGAAGGCTACCAAATCCAAAAAGTCATGAAAGGACAAGGCCCAAGGCAAAGTAGTTTATTGCTATGTATATGGGCAGCCTAGACATAAAGCCTACCAGTGTCAACAACGGTCAGATCGCTAGAACCAACCACATCTCAATGTTGTAGAGAATACCAATGATGTCATTGCAGAGGTGGTTTCAAAAGTGAATCTAGTGGAGAACAACACCGAGTGGGTCGTGGACACTGGTGTTTCAAGATATTTTTGTGCCAAAAGTGAGTTGTTCGCTGAGTTCAAAATTGAAGAAAAATGAGAGCAAGTTTACATGGGAAACTCCAGCAGCTCAGACGTTCTTGGCAAAGGAAAGTTTTATTCAAACTGACCTCGGGTAAAACTTTAGCTTTAAGCAATGTCTTGTATGTACCCGTCTTAAGAAGAAATTTGATTAGTGGTGAATTATTGAATAAGGCGGGCGTTGAACTAGTTTTTGAAGCAGATAAACTAATACTTTCCCGAAATAGAGATTATATAGGGAAATGTTTTTTGCAAAATGGTTTATTTGTAATCGAAACCCAGTTTAATAAGAATAATGAAGCCACTACTTCTGCTTATACTGTTGAGACTCTTGATATGTGGTATGCTAGATTAGGACATGTGAACCTACAATCAATTAAAAACTCATAAAGATAAAATTAATACCTAATCTAGAAGATAATAGATTTAACAAATATGAAATTTGTGTAGAAGCTAAGCATACTAAACCTACTTTTAAGACAGTCTCTAAACGTAGACCTGAACTTCTAAAACTTATACATACTAATCTAGCAGACTTTAGAAACTGTAAAAGTAAGTGAGGAAAACACTACTGCATCACTTTTGTAGATGATTTCTCTTGATATACAAAGGTTTATCTCCTTATAACTAAAGACGAAGCTAAGAACTTCTTCCTTATTTATAAGGCAGAAGTTGAGAATCAGCTTGTTATGAGAATAAAACGTGTTAGATCCGATAGGGATGGTAAATATGAATCTAATTTCCTTAAAGAGATGTGTGAGAAGAATGACATAATACATGAGACCCTTGCTCTATATTTTTCTCAACAGAATGACATTGTTGAGAGGAAAAACAGAACTTTAAAAGTGGTAATGAACTCTTTGTTAATAAGTTCTGGGTTATCTAATAACATGTGGGGGAAGCTATTCTCTCGGCCAATCATATATTGAACCGAATGCCTTATAAGAAATTAGATTGTACTCCGTACGAATTGTGGAAAGGTTATGCACCAAATTTGCAATACATGAAAATGTAGGGGTATCTTGCAAAAGTAGGTTTGCCTGACTTTAAGAAGACCAATATCGGTCCTAAAACCGTTGATGCAGTGTTTATAGGGTATGCTACAAATCGTGTCGCGTACAGGTTTATGTCTTTAAGTGACTTCTCAATTTGTGAATCTAGGGATGCAGTATTTTTTGAGGATTCCTTTCCTCTTAAAAAAACCTAGATTAAATGTTGAGACACAATGAGAAAGCCATATTCCTGCTTCTTCTAGTAGTCCTGCCAAGGAGACTCTAGAGTTTGAATTAGAGCCTAGAAGTAAAAGACAAAAGGTAGCTACTACCTTTGGAGCAGATTTTATAACTTTCTTTATTACAGAAATTAGTGATTTAGACACTATAAATGAACCTATTGCTCAATCTTTCCTTTTAGATGGGGATCCAAAAATATATAATAAAGCTATAAATTCAATTGATGCTAGTTTTTAGAGAATTGACATTAATGATGAACTAGAATCAATTAAGTCTAATCACACTTGGGAGTTAGTTGACTTGCCTAGATGATTTAAACTTATCAGTAGTAAATGGGTCTTTAGAAAGAAACTAAGACCAGATGGGTCAATCCAAAAGTATAAGGAAAGAATAGTAGTCAAAAGGTTCACTCAGAAGTTTAGTATTGACTTCTTTGATACGTACTCTCTTGTGACAAAAAATCTCAACGATTCGTGCCTTATTTGCGATCCCATCTATTCATAAGTTGCATATACATCAAATGGATGCAAAGACTATATTTTTAATGTAGATCTAAACGAGATCTATATGGAGCAACCATCATGTTTTGAGACACCATGCATGGAAGGCAAAGTGTGTAGACTTAAAAAGTCTCTCTATGGCCTTAAACAAGCTCCAAAGCAGTGGTACGATAAATTTCATAAAACCATTTTGAGTTTTGATTTTATTGTTAATGGAGCGGATGCATGCGTGTATTTGAAAATATTTGAAACTGATTGTGTCATCATAAGCTTATATGTAGGTAACATGTTGATTTTCAGTACTAACAATGAATCCATTAACAAAACAAAAAATTTCGTGTCTACTAAATTTGAGATGACTGATTTGGGAGAGGTTGATGTGATTTTAGGAGTAAAAGTTACTAAAATTGAAAAAGGATTTTATTTAAATCAAACATATTATATTGAGAAGGTTTTAAAAAATTTGACTGTTTTGATGTCAACCATGTTCGAACTCCTTATGACTCTAGTATACATCTCTTTAAGAATAAAAGAAGTAGTGTTTCCCAAAAAGAGTATGCTAGAATTATTGGAAGTCTTATGTTCTTAATGAACTATATTCGGCCTGATATTGCCTATGCAGTAAGTAGGTTAAGTAGATATACTCATAATCCCAGTGGTGAACACTATATTGCACTCAAACGCTTACTTAAGTATCTTAAAGGTACAATTGACTGGCAACTCGAGTTTGTTGGCTTTCCCTCAGTTTTAGAGGGATAATGTGATGCCAACTGGGTTACTGATAATGATGAAGTAAGCTCTACGAGTGGGTATGTCTTTACCTTAGGTGGTGCAGTGATTCATGAAAGATTGCTAAACAGACTTGTATCGCACACTCTACCATGGAGTCAGAGTTTATTGCTCTTAACTTAGCTGTGCAAGAAGTCAAATGGCTTAGAAATTTGTTAGTAAAAATTCTTTTATGGAGAAAATCGACTCCTCATGTGCCTTTGTTGTGTGATTCTCAAGTAGCGATATGTGTGGCGAAGAACCAAGCTTACAATGGTAAGAAGAGACACATTCACATCAGAAATGAATCAGTGGGACACTTAATAAGGAATGGAGTATTGTCTTTAGAATATGTGAAGTTGGAAAGGAAACTAGCCGATCCGCTTACCAAAAGGTTAAGTCAGAATTTGGTTATAGATTCATTGAGGGGGATAGGTCTAAAGCCCATTAGTTGAAGAATTCATGGTGGATACCCAACTTAGTTATCTAAGTTCAATGTGGTCAAACGAAATCATGAAGAGTACTCATAGTGTACATTTATTATTACCTATCCCTATGACGAACAATGTGCATGCCCAGGTTGAGTTTTATTACTCTTAATAAATCCATAGCCCATGTTTTGGGCGGTCTTAGTGAGAAAGACTTGATGAATTTACCGACTTTGGTTGAATAACTACTCCTAATAAGTTCATAGCCTAGTGTTGAGTAGGTAGTCCTATCGTGAATGACTAAATAAACTTGCTGCTAGAAAAGATGAGTTTTCTTAAACTCTTAATGAATTTAATCCCAAGAGTTTGGGTTGTTCTATTATTGAATTCACCGATTAAAGAGGTTGAGTTTTTTATTCTTAATGAATTCTTATCCCAGAGTTTGGGTGGTTCATTTTATAAATGAACTTGAAGAATTCACCTATTTATTTGAGAGGATAAGCTTGGGGAAAAGCTCTTAATTATTTCATAGCTTTTATTTGAGTGGTTTATAATAAGATAAACCTGATGAAATAACCTATGTAAGTGAGAAGGATTAGCCACCTTCTATGAAAAAACGTTGGGCTATTTTTCTAGTACACTTGCTAGAATCCTGAGGTCAGATGGCTATACTTGTTGTACATCTGTATATTTATACATTTGTATATTTTCTGACACATCGAGGATTTCGCTGGATGGAGGGGTTAGTTGTGTGTTATAAGTTCACCCATATCTTAGAAAGTTCCAGATTCGTTCACTTATCTAAGAGAAGAATCACTCATATCACTATGTACTAGTTCCAGATACGTTCATTATGCTTAAGCAAATAATCCCGCTATTGCTCTTCTCGTGATTTTAAACTCAATTTTTTATTTATAACTTTGTTTTCAAAGGTTCTTTCGCATTTGTGGGGGATTGTTGGAGAATGCTCATCTCACATTGGGTGGGAAAACAAAGTTGGCTTGGTTTATAAAGGAACCTCTGAAGCCTCCTTTGTTGAAGAGTGATGGACTAGGTCCTGGCACGCGCGCTACCACAGTCGTCGTCTGTCCGGCTCGGCTCGTATACTGTAATTACGTGAAATTCTAAAATGTTCTTTGAGTTTTTGATCGAGAAGAGCAATATCGCTGATCTCCACTTCGAAGTTTGAGTGTACAAACTTTCGAAAAGTCAGTGCTAACCTCGGGGACGATCCGCCTGTAGCAGCAATTACACCGGTTGGGGCGAATCTGTTGCTAAGGCAATAGTGCTTACCACGACACGATTCAAATTCTATTTTGGTCTTTTTATTTTATTCCCCGTCAGTGCTACTGCCCTAGTTTTGCAGTATTTTTACCAACACATACTATCTTACTCGGAATCGAAGCACTCTCCCTGTCTGTAACATGGAGAGTGCAGTTTTCCACTCATCAAGCACGTCCTCCATGTCATAAGAAACATCTTTGAGCTTATCTAGCCAATTCTTTACACTGGTCTCCTCAATTTGCCTTTCTTCTGCATCTTCGAGCAGATGTTGGGTGTCTATAAAAGTCTTTACAACCTTTCGGACTTCATCCTCAACACCTATCACCAGCTTCATCCAGAGTCGCTAGTTGGCCAACACCGAAGAAACAAGTGATTCAGCCATTTTTGGAATTGAAACAAAAATGATAGTTGAGCTGTTCATCAGAACTTCTCTGCTTCTTCCAAAATGTAGCTTGGTTAGATAAACATAACATAAATTATTAAAATCTTAAATTCAATATGATCTGGTGTCGTATACAAGTCTTTTAAATGAACCATTTGTCCATCAAACCCAACTAAGGGAATTGTTTATCTATTTTTTCTAAAGAGAAAAAAAAAAGGCACTTTTGACTTGTTGGATCATGATACTGTTTCGATATTATTTTGTTTGTTCTCTTTAATCATTTTGATTTAATATTTATTGGTAAGAATGTTTATTATTCGAACCTCCCAATTACATGTATTACGAGAAGGAAATAAATTAGCCGATGGAATGACAAAGCTCGCACATGATGATGATGATTCAGAGGGTCAGATCTTCAGTTATCCGCCAGATGAAATTTTAGCCATTTTACATGATGATTGTTCTAGTTAAAATTTAGCTGGATATTTCTTTTCTCTTTAATTACCAAGAAAAATGTTTCCTTCTACTTTTGATTTGTTGGATCCAGGGCGAAGCAATTAACGTTTCTATGTTATTTTACAAGATTCATTACGACAGAGTAAGAAGAGTTTAACAACTAGGGACAGAGGTAAGAGAGGCAGTGGGCTGTGTCCCCCAATTCTATCCAAAATAAAAATTTACCTTTAGTTTTTATAATAAATTAAAAAAATATAAGATAATTATAAATGGTTCATCTAAATTTTAAAATATATATTTTCTCCTCTCAAGCTGGTATTTTGAAATAGAAATCTTTTATCCTTTTTGGTCTTTTTATCTAATGTGAACATTAAGAAATATGTTAGAGTTTAGGATTTAGCGTGTATGGTTTAGTTTTTAGGGAAATTATTCAACTAATATTCGTATTTCCTCAAGTTGGTATGATTTCACTATATAACTAACTCTGATATGGAAGTATTCCGTTGTATCAACCATGCTTAGTAATTAACATTATGATTCCATAATGTAACCAACTCTGATAGGGACTCATCTCATATGTACAATACTTGTCCAAGCAGTGATGAAAACCAGATATATGTGAGGCTTAGTTTCCAATGTGTAAAGTTATACTAACTGAGCGGCACGCCATTAACAGAAAGTATGATAATCTGCTCTTAGCAATTAACAGACAGATGAATGTGAAGTACTATGATTGGCAATTTATTGATTTTTTTCGACATCATTTTTGTTTGTAATTAATATATGGTTGCATGTTACGGAACTTGATAATAACAGCCGTAGGAAAACTGATGTTGAACATCCGCAATAGCTCTCTATTTTCTCTATTGGCTCTAGTCAAGTCCAGCGGCGAATAGATATCGATCTTTAGAAGTCACTGAGAGACGTAAATGAAGGAGGGAAAATCTCAACATCTACTCATTCTCGGTTCACATTAGAAGTCAACAACGTTTTAACTCAAACAAAAGCCAGGAAACATGACTTTTACAATCATGTTAAATAATGAGAAATTTCCTCCAATTTGCAGACTTTTACAATCATTGACTCAGTTAGGATGCATCTAATTAAAGCAGTGGCCCATGCAAATTGTAGACACATGACTTTCAAAGTTGGAAAAGTTGAAACAATTAACTAGAGGAAGAATTGATTAATGTCTGGGTTCAAAAACTACTTATTTGCACCATAGTTCTTGTTTATGAACAAAGCAATCCCAAATACAAATCAGTCTCATCTATCAAGAAAGCATATGGAAGTGTCCAGCCTTTTTTTCCTTGTTTTCATTGAATTTATAATTCTTGTCTCATGCTTCAACCTGCAGGGTCTTAACTTGCTTGGTTCAGCAACCCCCGTAATTAGTGGAAATGAGACTGATCAACAAGCTTTACTCCAGTTCAAATCCAAGATAACAGGTGATCAGCTCAGAGTTATGGAGTCTTGGAATAGTTCCAATCACTTCTGTCAGTGGCATGGTGTTACATGCAGCCACAAGCACCACAGAGTCACCAAGTTAGAACTGCAATCCCTCAAACTCTCGGGATCTTTATCGCCATACATTGGAAATTTGAGTTTTCTCAAGGAGTTGAAGCTTGCAGGAAACAGCTTCTACGACCAAATTCCTCAAGAAATCGGTCGTTTAAGAAGACTGGAAACATTACAGCTTACTAATAACTCCATCAGTGGTGAAATTCCTTCCAATTTATCTACTTGTTCTAAGCTTACAACAGTTAGTATGAGAGGCAACCGGCTAAAAGGATAAATACCAGCTTTTCTCGGTCTCTTGTCAAACCTGAAAGTCTTGAGTTTTACCAACAATAGCTTGAGAGGGAGTATCCCATCTTCGTTGGGGAACTTGTCATGGCTGGAGGAACTTTCTTTGATGATGAATGGATTATCTGGGATTATACCTGAAGCTCTTGGACAACTGAAAAATCTTTCACATTTCTCGGTGGGAGAAAACAACATATCTGGTATTGTTCCTGTCACAATGTTCAATCTCTCCAATATTAGAGTCTTTCATATTGGTGAAAACAAGATTCAAGGTACTCTTCATTCCGACTTAGATATCAATATGCCATATCTCGAGTTCTTTTCCATATCAGTCAACCAAATCTCTGGACAAATCCCGATTTCAATTAGCAACGCTTCAAATTTGAATGTACTTCAACTTAATGGAAACAATCTTAGTGGAAATGTTCCTTCCTTAGAAAAGCTGGAAAAACTGTCTATTTTTCTCCTGGATAGGAACCATTTGGGACATGGGGAAGAAGGTGACCTGCACTTTCTATGCACTTTGGTCAATAATACCAAACTAGTAACTCTAAATATAGGCGAAAATAATTTCGGAGGGGTGTTTCCCGAATGCATTAGTAATTTTTCTAGCACCCTTTCACATTTAGTAATAGAATATAACAAAATATTGGGAAGAATTCCAGATGGAATTGGAAACCTGGTCAATTTGGAGGTACTAGGGGCATCACAAAATCAACTGTCAGGTCCCATTCCATTTGATTTTGGGAGGTTAAAGAAGCTGAAGCTATTTTTCACTCGTAGTAATTTTCTCTCCGGCTCTATTCCCCGTTCTATAGGAAATTTAACAGAATTACTTGAACTTGGTTTAGGTCTTAACAACCTTCAGGGTAACATTCCTTCAAGCCTAGGTAAGTGCCAAAATTTGCTTGGAATAGATCTTTCTCATAACAATCTTAGCGGACCTATACCACCTCAAGTACTAGGACTCGCATCCCTGTCGCTCGGACTATACTTATCATCGAATTATTTGAGTGGTGACCTTCCTGCTGGAGTAGAAAATCTGAAAAATCTAGAAAAATTCTGTGTTTCTCAAAATAAGTTATCTGGTTTGCTTCCAAACAACCTTGGTAGCTGTGTAAGGCTAGAGAAGCTGCTCTTGGATGGCAATTTGTTTGAAGGGTCCATTCCTTCATCTTTGAGTTCATTAAAAGGTCTTGTGGCATTGGACATATCGGACAACAATCTTTCAGGTCGAGTTCCGGAATTTTTCGCGAGCTTTCGAGTATTAAAGTATTTGAATATATCCTTTAATAATTTTGAGGGAGTGATACCAAGTGAAGGAGTGTTTAACAATGCAAGTGCTACATTTGTTGCCGGAAACAGTAAGCTTTGTGGAGGCATCCCAGAGCTACACCTGTTAAGATGTAACCTGAAAGGTTCACCAAACAGTTCTGTTAGGCTGAAAACTGCAATTGTTGCTGTGATTTTAGGAGTGACTTTGGTATTCTCTTTTCTCCTAATATTGTGGTTTAGAAAGAAGAAAGAGCTGTAGCGAACAATGGCTTGTGAAGAAACTTCACTTTTACAGTTATCGTACCAAAGCATTATAGAAGCTACTGATGGATTCTCCATACAGAATTTGGTTGGCTCAGGAAGTTTCGGTTTTGTATACAAAGGAATACTTGAAGCGAGTGGATCAACTATTGCAGTGAAGGTGTTTAATCTTTTGAATACTGGAGCATCCAATAGTTTCTTGGCTGAATGTGACGCATTGAAGAATATCCGACATCGAAATCTTGTCAAGGTATTAACAGACATTTCCGGTGTAGATTATCAAGGCAATGATTTTAAAGCCTTGGTTTATGAGTTCATGGAAAATGGAAGCTTGGAGGACTGGCTGCATCCATCTGTCGACATGAATGGACAGGATACAATGAAGAACCTGAACTTTATCCAAAGAGTTAATGTGGCCATTGATGTTGCTCATGCCCTGGAGTATCTTCACCATCATTGTGGAGCATCGATCGTTCATTGTGACCTCAAACCAAGCAATATTCTACTCAATGAGGAAATGGTTGGCCATATAAGTGACTTCGGCTTAGCAAAATTCCTTTCTGCAGACAAACTTAACTGTTCTGATAATATGTCAACTTCCATTGGCTTAAGAGGAACGATTGGTTATGCTCCACCAGGTAAGTCCACCTTATTCAGTTCTTCCATAATTTAAAAGAAATACATTAAATTATTTTTCATATCAAGGACTTTCCTCTGCAATTATTTGTACATGTAATCTGTGATGTGTTAATTGTAGAATATGGCATGGGAAGTAAATTGTCAACAAAAGGTGATGTCTATAGCTATGGCATCCTCATTCTAGAGATGTTTACAGGGAAAAGGCCGACCGATGAAAGATTCAAAGAAGGTTTAAATCTTCACAACTTTGTTAAGTCAGCTTTTCCCGAGCGAGTGGTTGAGATTACAGATCCCATTCTTGTTCAAGAAAGAGCTGAACGAGGAAATCTCAATGGAAACAACCTGAGAAATGTCAGACATCTTTTATGCTTGAATTCGATATTCGAAATAGGACTCACTTGTTCTGCAGAATCACCAAATGAGCGGATTGACATGAGTAATGTTGTTACCAAGCTTTGTTCCATTAGAGACGAGCTCCATCCAACTCGATTAGCACAATCGACGGGTAACAATATATTCTTATCTTAAGAAAAACACTCAATCATTTCATCACTTGAAGGCATATTTACACTACTGTTGAGATAGTTGATGTGTTTAGATGGTATAAAGAAGTAAAAAGAGATTTCCTTGTTTTCAAGTTGCAGGTGTCTAAGGTTGATAAAGTGGAGAGGCTTAGGTCCATCAATCTCTTTTGTTCACTTTCTATCTGGTATTAGCAGCTAAACTCATTTATCCTAAAAGAACTCTGCTATGAGGAAAGACAGTAAATATGGAATATTTGTTAGTCCAATTTGTATTAGTCGACTAGTAGGTCAAAAACCAGTTATTAATTGGAAAAAATATTGTGTTTCTATTTGCATCACAAACTACTGGATTGTCATCGAATCAGAATTCAATAGAATGCCAATAATATGTGCTTTCCTACACCTTTTTGGAGTTTGTTATTATCTACTGAGATGAATAAAACTTGATTCGATTCAATTTGACTCGAATAGTAATTTTCTAGGCTCAATTCAAATAAAATTTGTGTTATAAAATGGAACATCAGATAACTCGAAATTTTTAGTAATTAGTGGGTTGATTTTCAAGTCCAAGCCTCAATTATATTTGATATATTGTTATATATTAACTCAAATTCTAATTGGTAATTAAGTTGAATTTTATTGTAATTCTAATATGATTATAGAAAATCGTTTAAACTGAAACCAATGATAAATGTTTATAGTTACATTTGAACAGAAACTCGACTCGAATTTCATAAGCCCGACTCGAAAAAAAAATTGAAATAAAGTTTGAGTTATAAAATAAAACTTATCAACTCAATTAACTCATTTTTTTTTACTTAACTCAATCGAATGCTCAAAACTAATTACCTATATTCGAATTTTGAAGCATGTGCCGAAATGTTTAACATGAGTATATTTAATTTTAATTTTTTTCTTATATTTATGCACTTTTTGGAATGAGTTATTAACTATTCTTATAAAATAAAAAAATAAATAATCTCTTTTGAAAAAAATTATATGTATCAATCTAGTATTTACCCCCAACTAACTTCAAAAGTTTTTTTTTTAATTTGTAAAATAATAGTGTGGTTGTTATAAAGGAAGCGTTAATTCAAGAAAATAAAATAGACAGTAAAATAAATATTGAATTTAACTATTGTATCGAACATAGTATAAAATAAAATAACTCAAAATTAAATCGAAAACAAAAAAAACCCGAAACCATTAATTTGTTGAGGTTTGTGTAGCACATAGTTTCTTTAAGACAGATTCGGCCGCTCCTATGGTGCTTGAGAAATGTCGGACGTCTATCACCCAGGATACAACAATAGAATAAGCACAATAGTAGCACGGCTACAGTGATCAACGAATCGTAACCTCGTCTTCTTTTATCACCGCAAATATTTTCGAAAATCAAAGAACAAAAAGCAATTGAAAATTATCTATGTTGTTATGTGTTTAACCTAGTAGGTTAACAAGGATTTATAGGGGTTTCACATGGGAGAATAATTGGAAATAATATATTTTGAAATTAAAGTCACTAATACTATATCCGAATAAATTCAAAAATAAGTCATTAATACCGTATATATATATATATTCGAATATATTTCGTGAACTGCAAGGCAATATGAAATAATATCCGACCATTAATACAGTATCTTACCATATTTAATTCAGAATATTCCAAAAAAATGCCCCATTTAAGGAAAAAGTTGATTTACGGTGGGTAAAATATTCGTAGAATATTCCAAAATGTGTGGGTGCACCCCCAACCCAAATAGGTTCAATAAGCTTCAATTCACACACCCTACACCTATGCACAAGGTACAATCTTAATCTAAGTGGGTTAGTGTATATAAACTCTTCCTATACTTGAAATCCTACCAATGTGAGATATGGGTTCTTCCTTACACACAATTCACAAGTACCCTACTTTGAGAATCAATTTTTCATTCATCACTCAACCATTTTAAGCATATGAGATATCGTTGTAAAGATCTCGTGAAGTAGAATATGAACCTATAGATTCATCATTTGAATCTCCATTTTTACGCATAGAAAATATGCCTCAAAGTTTCCAATTTATCATAATTTTCCAACAGTGGTTTAAACAGCTGATTTGCACAAATTAATTCTAATAAATTTAATTTAGGATATTAACAAGTTATAATATTATTTTTTAATTGGAAATTATAATATTATTAATAATCAAAATTTTAATTTAATTTTCAATGATATATGTGAAGAGTTTGATAAGCACGTTTACTCGCGAGTTTAATTTTAGATCTATACACGAATTTTTTGCAACTTTTTCAATAAAAATTTAGGTTGAGCGAGCATATAAATTTTTAGAGGGTGAACTTATAAAAATTTAGGGGATGAAAATAGATTTTTAATAAAAAATATATATAATTTTTTTAAAAAATTTATAAATCCTATAAAAATTTTAAATTTCTACAATTTAAGATGTTTCGAGATGAATTAATTTCTTTAACTTTACTTACATTACGTGTTGTTACTTTTAACATTTTCTGTTGAATAATATTCTATTTTTTTAATAATATTTAATCTTACCACTAAAGCAATTATTAGTAGTAGTAGTATTCCAAACATGTGGGGTTATCACTCCAACCTCTTTGGGATTTATTAACTCGTTAATTTATAAGGTAGTCAGTGATATTGTCACGGCCCGCACATTTGGGTCCGAGACAGATGCGCAACAAGCAACCCAAGAGGTTTTAGGCTTGCCAAGAAGACCACCAGACTTGGTCCGATTGTTGGAGACTAAAAGAAAGCTCAAATACATTGAGTCTGGTAAATTAATAGATGGCATCTTACCAGGGAATATTCTAAGGGATAAGAATATCTCTCAATGTAAACATAAACTTAAGGAAAGAATTTCATAGTGATAGAGTTTCCTTAGTTAGTGTAGATTTGGTAAGTGGCTTTCGATCTGAGCCGTTAGTGTGATTCGATCTCGTTCATTCATTGTATGGGGATTCAACTATAAATAGAGGCCTCCCCACCTCACTTGTATTCATCCATCATTTGAGCAATACACTTGGCATTTACTCTAAAAACACTCTGTAGTGTTCTTCGCGTTCTTGAGCGTTCTTTCTTTTGTTTTTGTTGTCTTTCTCTTTTGTTCGGTTCCTATTGGAACGATCTTGTATTTGTATGCATTGGAAATATTCGATCTTCCGGAGAAAGATTTCAGGCTTACTTAGTCGTTTGTCTAAGAACATCGACTAAGGCAGCACGTTGGGTTGGTTCAGAAGTCTATCCCTTGACAATATCACTAACCCCACAATCCACACTCCAATAAATCTCAATCAACAAGTTGATTAATATTTAATTAGTTACCTCTTTATTTTTTTAATTTTAATAAATCATAAATTTAATATTAATCCTATTTAGAGGGTGAGAAATGTAAGACTTTAAGGGAAGAAATGTGTATTTTTAGTGAGTCTAGAACCCATAACAGAAATAAAATATTAAAGATGAATAGTTTGGTCGACCGACCAAATCTAATTACCTCTTTATAAAAAGCCTGAGTATTTTACAAATTCAAATTTTATATAGATTACAAATAGTAAACTCGTCATCCTTGCATGTAATGGAAACGGAACAATTATGATAAATATTTGCTCATACTTATCTCACTCTGTGTATTTTAGACTTGAAGGATAATTTTATTTATGTAGTAATTTAAAGTCAACAATTTTACTCATTTTTTAATTATATCAATTTAGCAATAGTAGTCTTTTCAAAATCAGTAATGTCATTCTTTTTTTTAATTTTATCAATTTATCTTTGAATTTCTGAATCCTCAATTTCCTCCTTTGATTGTCTTTGACTAATAGAACTATTTATCGCAAATCGTTATTTTTTCATGTAAGACATTTTATCATTAAATAATTAATAACATATAAACTAACATGTTTATATTTCATTTTCTTTAATAAAATAATATCTTCCAATAAGATGATGATGAATCAATTTTGATGACGTTACAGTACAATTGACGTTAATTTTTAATATATATAATAATAATTTTAAAATAAATAAATAATTTTAAAACTTTTCATTTGTACTATCATGTCATCAAAACTGACTCATTCAATTGGCGATACGCTTGATGTGGAAGTAAATATAGAGCACGTGCACAAAATTTAACAATTCTGTCAATCAACGACAATTAAATGACGAGATTGATACAATTAAAAAGTTTGAGAGCTAAATTAATGAAATTAAAAAAGATAAACAACATTGGTATTGAAAGACTAAAAACTAAATTAATGCAATTAAAAAGAAAATTTATTATTGATTTGAAATTGCTGCAAGATAAAATTACCCTTTAAACATATAGGTTTACTATAGATGTATATGTATATATATTAAAGAGGAAACTACTCAGGTGACCACCAAACTATTTGGGCGTACTTATTTTGACCACTGAATTAGGCAACTCGTCAATCAGACCATCAAACTTTTAAATTTGTCATATTTTGACCACCATCGTTAAAAAACTAACAGAGGGGTGACGTGGCAGTTGACAAAAATTTGTAAAATTACACATTTGGTCCTAATTTTAATTTAATTAAATAAAATTAATCAACCAATCAGATGATGACACGTATCATCACCCAATTGGATAAACTTACTCAAATTTTAATTTATTTAATATTTTTTTTTCTTCAATCCGGTGGTGACACGTATTACCACAAAAGGAAAATTAAAGAAAAATAGAATGGCCTTAGGGCGGATCAAACTTGGGACCTATGGATATATACCAAAGCCTTTACCACCTCACCAACCTACTCTTGATGATATGAATTACACCTTTTTATATACATATCGTATAATGTAGTAAATGTTAGGGAAAAAGAAGTAAAAATAGTTGAAGGAGACTTAAACCTAAATCACTTGGGATGTGTTAAATCACAGAAACTACTAAATCAAATCAAATAATTAATTATAAATAAAAATATTTTAAATATGTTTAAAGTAATATTTTTTTGAATTGAAAGAGAGCTCAAATTAAAAACTAATGACAGCAAGTCGACAATAAGGAGGGCCATGGAGATCGCGCTCAAGGAGCGACTGAACACACTCAGGGGCTTCATAGTAGATCACGAGCTCAGAACGCTGCGGAGAAGATAACTTGGACATGCTATCCGCCACCATATTGCACTCCCTCGGAATCCATTTAAACTCAGTGTACCAGCCACGATCCCTGAACAACTTGATGGCTCAAACAACATGCAAATCCGGGGATGCAGCTGAAGAAGAAAGCAGTAGGCGAATGGCCTGGGCATTATCGGATTGCACTTGAACACACTCTACCCTTTGCGACCACGTAAATTGAAGGCCGATAAGGATGCTCCATAGCTCAGCAATCAAAGACGAGACAACGCCCACCTCCTTATAATATTATGCGATCCAATCCCCCTCATGCCCCCTTAAGACGCCTCCAATCAATCCCAAACTAGTGTTTGCAGCAGCAGCTGCATCCGTATTCAGCGCGAAACACCCCAGCATGAAGAACAATGGTTTCCCATAAAAATCGAATCGGAGGGCAATCACGGAGGATATGCAAGACGATTTCAAGACAGCAACCACAACTAGGACATGAGGGATCGGCAGTGAGTCCACGGCGTAATCTCTCTTCACTTGTCATCAAGCGTTGCCTAAGGATGAGCCACAATAACACCCGGATTCGCTGAGGGATCGGCAAAGACCAAATAATGTGACATTTACTCTCAGCCATGCTCCAAGAGGCACCACTTAAATTCTCATAAGCTGAAGCAATACTAAAATCCCCATTGATCGTGCCACGCCACGCAACAAAGTCAGTTGCAGTAGCAAAATTATGAGGTAAAATCCCCATAATATACGGCACAACAGCACTATCGAGTAACTCCATAAGCCGAACAATATCCCAATGGCCTTCTATATCAACAAAATCGCAGAAACGGAGATTATCCACCAAGTGACGCGGCACTCGTAACTAAGGCCTCAAAGGACCTATTGTCGGTATCCAAGGATCGTCTCAAAAATTAACCAAGTCACCATTCCCCACAAGCCAATATATCTGCTCACGAGCTTATCCCAAGCATTAGAGACTGAGCTCCAAAGTGGGGAGCAATTTGGGCGTGCGATAGAAAGGGGACAGATTGACAACATTATATACTTCTGGCGCAAAGCATACGCCCACAAAATATCCAGGCTACTAGCAAGAGCGAAAGCGAGCTTATGCATAAAAGTCAAGTTGTTATCATGAGAGCGAGGGATACTAAAGGCTGAGTTATGGCTTCCCAATGAACTAGGGATGCTTTACGAGATGACCCTTGAGAGCCCCAAATAAAGTCACGTATGATTTTATCAATTTCAACGCAAATACGAGATGGCAGCTTCGTAGTTTGCATAAAATATGTTGAAATATCAAATAAAACTGACTTTGTGAGAGTGATACGCCCGACTAAAGAGAGGGAACTACCCACCCAGCCATTCAATTTGGCACAGTCAATCAACTATAAAATCAAAATCTGAGCTACGAAGACGGTGATGAAGAACCAGAACTCCTAAGTAACATCCTAGGTCTGTAGTTTAATGATACCCCAAAGTCGAACATATACTCTCGAATTTCAGGAGAAGTGTTGGGTGAAAACCATATCTGAGTTTTACGGACGCTCACCTTGTGGCTCGAATAAAAGCTAAAATCCGAGAGAATAGAGGATATGGTATGAGCCATGGATTTAAATCTCGGTCGCAGTCGCGTCGCAGTTATCGCGTTTTCGGATATAACGGAGGCTATTGCGGTCACTGCGGGTGTCGCGGTCGTGAATTTTTTAAATTTTTGCACAATTTATTGTAAAACATAATAATTATAATTATAATTATAATTATAAAAAGTCAATTTCAATGATTTTTAGATTATTTTTTAACATTAATGAACTTTTATTAATATGAATTTAAAAGTGAAAGTGATTTTGTTTAAAGAATTCTAGATTGTATTGTGATTTTGTTTAGTTTGGTTTGGATAATAAAATCATATGAATATTCTAAATAAACAATGTGCACCAATAAAAGGACTAAACATGTGAATAAACTTAAACAAAAAATAAAAAATATTATTATAATAAAAATAATTAATAATATTAATAAATAATAAAAATTAAATAAATATATTATAAAAACTAATAATAAACAATAAACATATTATAAAAATTAAATAATTATAATATTATTAATAAACAATTATACCACATTAAATATAAGTCTTTATTCTCATTTATTTGATTTTCTTTTCCAATACTTATATTCAATATATACTCTAATTTTATTATAATTTTATTATTAAGTAAAAGGAAAATAAAATTAATATAATGTTTAAGACTAGATTTAACAAAAAAATCAAATCTTTAAGGACTTAATTGAGATAAAATAGAAATTTAGAGACTTAATTAAGAGGTTTTGAAAGTTTAAAAGGTCAATTTGAGTACAGGTTAAAGTATTGAGGTCAAACTGAGAATTTTAAAAGGTTTAATGCCACGCCATGTATTTTACCCATTTTTTCCAGATTTTTAAATCCCGCGTTCTTCTTCTTCCTCCTCCTCCGGCAGCCCGCGATTGTTCAGAACTCAGGAATATCGGCCCGTTATTGCCGCTATCGACCGTTTCACCGTTAAATTACGGCCGCGACAGGCCGTTACCGACGTGAATCCATTACCCACCGTGATTTTCGCCAAAACCGGTTTCGGACGGCAGCGATACCTAAATTTCTCGGCCGAGATCTCGATTTCGGTTATAAATTTAAAATCCTAGTATGAGCCTGACCAGTGTCTGCCTTGGCATACAATATGAGATCATCCGCAAAAAATAGGTGCGGGGAGGGCAGGCCATTACGCACCATTCGAAACGGCAGTTAAGAACCGGAACTTACCGCCTTGTGAATAGCATGTCCCAATCACTCCATAGTCAAAACGAATAAGTATGGAGATAGGGGATCTCCCTGCCGAACCCCTCGCTCAGGAGCAAACATCGATGAGAGAACACCATTTCATTGAACTTGAATTAAAGATGCCGAGAGAGATCGCATGATAATAGGAATGAGATTCAAAGGGAACCCAGCCTCTAAGAGAGTATCCCGAATAAAATCCCACCGGATGCGATTAAATGCCTTCTTCAAGTCGACTTTGATAGCCATCCAACCTTGTTTTTTTTTTCCAACCTCATAGAGTGCACAATCTCTTGGTTTAAGATGATATTTTCGGTAATTGACCTCCCGACAATGAAGCTCATTTGCCTGGGGTGTACCAGCAAGGGCATGACTCGCTTCAAACGCTGAACAACAATCTTAGATAGGAGTTTCTGAATTACTGAACACAAACTGATGGGGCGGAAGTCAGCAAAAGTTTGTGGGACATTCACTTTAGGAATTAGGACAATGCTCGCACGATTAAGCATTGGATCAAGTTTGCCACCCCTAAACACGTCTTGGATAGCGCGGCAGATGTCACGTTTAAAGTAGTTATTAAAACAAGCTTTAAAATAAAAATAGATTTATAGCTTTTATTTTTAAATTAAATTAAATATTTTTCTTTTTATATTTATTTTAGTAAGTATATATATATAACATTGAATCGAGTTATTTAATTTAATTAATAATTTAATTTTTTTATTAAATATCTTAATTAAATTAAATAACTCGATTCAACATTATATATATGAAATTACTAAAACAAATATGAAAAATAAAAAATGTTCGATTTAATTTAAAAATATAAATCATAAATCTATTTTTATTTCAAATCTTGTTTTAACTACTTTAAACATGTTTAAAATGTTTTCATTTTTAATTAACTATTTGATTTGATTTGGTAGTTTTATGATTTTACACATCTCAAATTATCTAGGTTTGAGTTCACTTTCAACCATTTTTACTTCTCTTTCCCTAACATTTTTGCATTATAAGATATGTATATAAATGGTGCAATTCATATTATTAAGAGTAAGTTGATGCGGTGGTAAAAGTTTTGGTATATTCCTATAGGTCCCAAGTTCGATCCACCTCAAGGTCATTCCATTCCTCTTTAATTTTTCTTTAACCAGGTGGTGACACGTATTACCACCTGATTGGAGGAAAAATATATTAAATAAAATAAATTAAAATTCGAATAAATTTATCTAATTGGGTGATTACACGTGTCATCATATGGTTGGTTGATTAATTTTATTTAATTAAAATTAAGACTAAATTGATATAATAGGTAAATAATAGGGACTAAATTTATAATTTTATAAAAAAAATTAACTGTCACATCACCCCTCCGTTAATTTTTAACGGCGGAGATCAAAATATGATCAATTTAAAAGTTTGACAATATGATTGACGAATTGCCTAGCTCAATAGTCAAATAGGTGGTCACCTGAGTAGTTTACTTATATTAAATGTAAACAATCCAAAATGAAATGGGTTGATAATAATGCATTATTATAGCATTAATTCAATTGAACGTTAGATGATTTAGTCCCAAAATTAGAAATGAATCTATATTCTGAGTCAAACAACACTTTAACCATCCGAGTTGGGCCATGGACAGCTTTACACTATTCACAGCTTAAAGTCAAAAGGCTCATAATACATATAGTATCCGACCAGCCGACCTATGATGTTTCTCCATGCCTCGTCTCAAATTCTCAATCACGTGCATCAGACTCCACGGATTTAAATATTTGTGGGTTGTTTTATCGTTTTTTATTATATAAGTTAAATAATTAAATAGCTATAACTGTGGTCCCTAATCTCTAAGGGACAATATAATTCCACCCTACGATCTTAATGATATTATTACCACGTGGGTCCTACATTAATGGCCATGATCTCAACCATCCCATCTCCGTAATAAATATTACAAATTGTTATAATGTCAAGTTTGGAATGTTTGATTGTGTAATTACTTCGATCATATTCTTTCTTTTTGAAGCACTTAAGTATAAGCATTTTATTTTAAGTTAAAATAATCTTTTTATAAATAAAATTTATTAATCAAATAACGATAAATAATTTAAAATAATTCAATAAAATAATATGTCAACAGAAAAAAATTATATTTGACTAGTATGTTACTATATCAAGTAAGTACATTTGTTTATATGACACTATTATGTCAGTGTGCAATGTCATGTATGTTTTTCATGTCATTCAAAGTCATTTATCATTAGTTGATTAATAGTTTTCATCCACATAGGGGTAATTTTAGCTTAAAATAAAACGTTAAATGTTAAAGTGATTCAAAAAAATAAATACCACAATAACTATTCAGTCAAACTTTAGCGATACTTTTTGACATTATGTTTTTGGTTACGTGGGTAAAGGGGGTTAAAAATTAGGTAAGTGAATTATATAAAAAAAATTATTGAGAGAAATTATCATTTTCTTATCTTCCGCTAACTGTGACATTGAGGGGTAATAGAGTCGTCGACAGTTGCTATCGACTTTAGGCCAATTTTAGTTTTCATTTAGAGACTAAAATGAAAACAAAAATAAAAATAAAAAATGTAGGAACTAAAATGATAATTTACAAAAAAATCAAACCAAAACATGTGTTACCCCTTTTTGTTTAAATTGTTTGTTTCCCTTTTAAGTTTTTTTTTTTTTTTGCATTTTAAAGACTAAAATGAAAGAAAGTAAAATTATAATGGCCAAAACATACATTTTCAAAAATTATTTCTTAAAGTAAAATGACGACTTTAAAGAATTAAAGATATTGTTTTTTTTTTGAACAATTTTTACCTATGGGAGGAGGAATGAGAAATTTTATCTTATTGAGTTTAGAACCCACAACCTAGGGGAGGGGTCAAGTAATAGCTATTTTTTGAATATGCTGGGGTGATTACAATGTAGTATCTGTTTAATTTTTTTAGCCCTTTAATAATACACACATGTCGTGCACATATGGTGCCCTAACCTGAATCACCTGGATGAAATACATCATCATTTACTACTGGGACCACTCAACGAGTTCAACTGAAAACTTTTTTAATCACTTGTTATAGAGCTTTTTTAACCACTGGCTTTATAAGAATTAAAGGATATTGTTATTTGAGTTGTAAGTTTATTTCTTAATATAACTTTTCGAGATCTAAGTCCATAGCCATCAAATCTAAGTTTGTTTTCATAACACGTCAAATTTCAATTTGTTTTTAAATGATACATGTGTTTACGGTTTCGTTCATATGTTTTGCATATGTTTAACATGAAATTCAAATTGAATCAATGATTGAATTGATAATTATAGAGTTATAGTAATTAACTTTTTTTTATTAACAAAACCTTTATACCTTAAAAAAAGTTTGGACCAAGCATTGAATTAAAATTTAGATTATAATTTGATTAAAAGCAACATGTAGGACATATGTATCTTTTTACTAGTCTAAAGGTGATTACAAGGTAGCATATGTTCATAAATATTCTTAGCCTTTTGAGAAAATACACACCCCTTGAAGACATTGCGATTGAATCCGGGTCTCTTAAGATGAACACTATTCGTTTTTCTACTGGGACCGCTTGTACAAAAATATGTCCACACATTTAAATATATATATTTTAATTATTCGTAATAACAAATATGTCCATAAATTTGAATCTATTTTTTATCTTTGAATTTTGTTAGTAACACTATTCAAATTGAAGTCCACATTAAATGTTATAAAAAATTTTGAATTATAAATTTTTTTTGAATGATCAAGACTCAAATCCACTTTATAAGTGCTTATTTTTTAAAATTCAAATTCAGATATTCAATTTCACAATAAACAACTACATACTTAATAAGGATTTAGACTATAAATATCTGAACAGAGGACGAGACTGGTGGGGTTATGAGTTATGACCTCCCAAATGATAAAGTTTTCTATCCAGTCTTTTTAGGGTAAACTACATAAATGGTCTCCCAATTAATAACCTTATTTTTTATTTAAAAAATTATGACCTAATTTTTTTTTGAGTCCTCTAACTATAAGAAGTTATAAATATGTTTCTCGACTAATCGCGATTAACAAATTGGTTTAATTTTGTGAAAAAAATAAATGGCTGATGATGTGTCAGTTTAATAAAATATGTATAATAAAATTTCATCCCTCAATATTTTAGGACCAAATTAAAATAAAATGTAAAGGTTAAGGGTTAAATTTGTTATTATACAGATTTTATTAATTACCACGCCATCATCCGTTTATTTTTTTCACGGAATTGGACCGATTTGTTAGTCGCGGGTCTATTTGTAATTTCTCATAGTCAGAGGACTAAACAAAGAATTGGGTCATAGTCGGGGACCATTTATGTAGTTTACTCTTTTTTTAATATTCTAAACGTGCTTAAAGATAGAATTTGTTTTATCCAAAAAAAATTGAATATGATGGTGCGATTAGATTGTAGTATATGTTCAGTTTTCTTATCCCTTTAATGACGCACACACACCGTGCACACATAATGTTCGAACCCAAGTCACTTGGATGAAACACATCATCATTTACTACTGGAACCACTCAATGAGTTTGTTTTATCCAATCCTTTTAAATTCGAAGTTTTAAAGTTAAGGTAATTATAAAATTAATATTATTTTAAGTTAAAACAATAATAAAAATATATTTTAGGTCATTACAAAAGCTTATAATTTAATATCCTCTAAAAATATTTTAATTTTGTTATATATATATATATATATGTGAATTTACAATCTAAATTATAATTCTTTCAATACGTTTGATACAATTGATTTGTTGTTAATATATCATAATCGGTTCAAATTTATCTTATATAAATTCGAATCATGATATTTTATACGAAATATAATTATATATAGACTTATCAATATATCATAAACCGGTTGTATTGGCAATTTTATACAAATATTCTCTTTTTAATAATTAATTACAAAAAATAACCTCCAAATTTGACTATTTAAAAAAATGACACCCTTTCGATCAATGTAAGATGAACTCGCTTTTTATATGACGTAAATTTAAAACTCGCTTTTAACAAAATACGCGTTTCGTGTTGAGTAAGTTAGTGAGAAAGAAAAAAATAATTTCACTTTTTTAACACAAAACTCTTTTTTAATATAATGTAAGTTTAAAATTCGCTTTTAATAGAACGCGAGTTTAAATTATGTGGCATGAAATGAGATTATTTTTCTAAATAATCAAGTTTAAGGTTATTTTTCTAATTAATTATTAAAAATAGAATATTCGTTTAATAATGCCGGTTGTATACGTAAACCATATCCGACATCGATTATTTCTCCGCACAATGTCAGCCTTTTAGCCGCTAAAGATTCTTCCCATTCTCCACATCCCGGCCGTTAAATAAAAACCTGTAGCCCACTACTTTTAACGGTTCAGATTCCATTTAATATCTCTGCCTCAAAACTTCCAAAACCGCATTAATTACGCTTTCTCTCACTGGCCGATGGCCATGGTGAATCTTTTAAATCCAATTAACTTCTTAATCAATCAAACGCTTAGGGATGCGAGCTCATATTATTGCCGGTACAAACGTCCGCATTCTAGCTCTCCCTCCTCCCGGCAAAGAGTTAACCGCCGTTTGGTCTCTTTCGCACGCAAACAAAATTCGCGCCATCTCATCTACAAACCACGAGCTCATCTGATTCATCCATATTGTAAAAAGAATACTTTGATATTTTTAATTAATAAAAGATTTTTTCTTCTAGTTTTTGTATTAATAAAACATGTGTAGTTTATCTTAACATTTCACTTCCAATAATAAATCATTTAAAAATTATATAACTATATTAAAATAGATATAATGTCAAAAAAATATCCTAACGTTTGATTGAATAGTCATTTTAGTCTATTTTCTTTTTTTTTAATCAATCAAACCTCAACGTTTCATTTTGAGTCAAAATGACCCATCTGTAGATGAAAAATATGAGTTAACTAACGGTAAATGGCTTGAAATGACGTGGCAAACCTCACAGCAGTGCACGTTAACATGATAGTGACATATAGACAAAGTGGTTGACTTCAAAGAATATCACACCAGTCAAAAAATAATTTTATAAAATTATATAAAATATAATTTTTTTTTTATACTAATGTGTCATTCTGTCAAGTTATTTTAAATAATTTATCGTTAGTTAACTAATAGTTTTCACCTGCATGGGCATTTTGACCCAAAAGTAATTTATCGTTATTTGACTAACAGTTTTCACCCGCATGAGGCATTTTGACCCAAAGTGAAACATTGAGGGTTATACTCTTCAAACCATTGAGGGTCAAAATGACTATTCAGTCAAACGTTGAGGGTCAAAATGACTATTCAGTCAAACGTTAGATGAATATTTTGGCATTATGCTTTTAAAATATTATTATATATATATATTTTACATTGTACAACGTCTATACTCTTCATACCATTTATCACTCGTAAATTGAAGGATATTGACCGCTTAAGCATGCTCGTTCTCACTTCCTCATGTACATCATTCCAACAATAATGAAAATCGAACTAGACTCAATCAACAATATTATTATACAATTAAATCAGTAGTCGAATTAGTCATATCATTAATTTTGTTTTTTGTATAACCATTAGTATTCATCTTATCGGTTGACTAATTTGGATTAAATACTGCAGATGCTCGTTATGAGCGACTCACCCAACCTAATTACTTCATTCATAATGTCAAATCTCAAATTTCTAACCTTATTTAAGGATCTAGTGAATAGTGCGTCATCCTGCTAGAATCAGATCATTAAGGCTTTGTTTTTTGTTGTGGTGGAAAAACTAAGGTTTGAGGCAAACCAAGGCTTTGCAAAAGCTGGAAAAACTAACTTTTGGTAAACCAAGGTTTGAGAAGCTAATTTGGGGGCAAATCAAGGTTTTGCTACTCAAAAGTTGAGTATTTTTTTGTTGCTTTTAGAATTTTTTGAATGAAAGAGCTAGTTTAAGAAGCCAAACACAACAAAAGAACAAACCTTAATTCTTAAATTACTGAATCAAAATCTAAATTAACTATTTAAATCACCCGTTTTTTGACATAGATTTTCAATTTCCTTCACAGTTCATATAATTTTATACTTTATTCTATCGGATTGAAGTAGCTGATCCAATCGGATTTTGACAAGTATAATAGAAAGGGAAGAAAGAGAAATTGAGAGGAGTGGTGTCCAAACTCCAAAGAAAAAGGCTAATGTCGGGTGGGTTAAGGGCCATGGCCGAGCTTTGACGGAAAGGCAAATCACGGGGCAAACGCCGTCTCTTTAAGCTTTTGCGCACACAAACACACTGTCACAAATGGTTATGGTTGAGAGAGATAAACGCAACAAAAAAAGTTTCTGTACTTATAGAGAGCGAGAGAGAGAGAGAGAGAGAGAGAAAAAGGTGAAAAAAAGAAAACTTGGTTATGAGAGAATGTAAAAGATTTCTTATCTTTCACTTTATTTTTTTTCTTCTTCTTCTTCGTCTTCGTCTCTCTTTTTCGACTTCACTGCTACAACTGGGAAAGACCCAAACTTTCTTCTTCTTCTTCATTTAGCAAATGTCCGGCTGAGGGCTTTCTCTTTTTTTATGTTTTTTTAAAGCCGTTGGATTATGTGACTAAAAAAGATCATGGCAAGTGAATATTCCGACGACGGTTCCGATCAGCAGAGCGAGCGGTGCGGGAGCTACAGTTTAAGCGCTGACGTCAGCGAGTCCGAGAGTTGCAGTAGCTTCTCGTGTCGGCGTTTTGACGGAGAAGGATGTTCGAGTTCGATGACGTCATCCCCGAGGTTAATGGCTGCGGGAGGGTTCGGTTTCCAGGTTCCGGTGATTGGTGGGAAGGATATCGTGATTTGGGATGACGATGACGAGAAGACTGAGAAGCGTGACACCGATTTGTCCGGTATTTCCGGTTTCTTCATATTTTTTTGCATCGTAATTAAAATATAATCTTCCAAAGTATTTACTTTAGTAGAAGATTTGCAGCGAGTATATTTATGGTTAGTATATTTCTGCTCAGATCGATTTTGCTTGTTTTTATATCTGTCCTTAAAGTTACTTAATCAAATGCGAAAAAAAGAACAAAAAAATCGAAGTATGGAAACAAAATCAAGGAAAAATTGCACCTTTAACATCGTTTTGCTTCATGTCATGTGCTAAATCTGCATTTATTTTTATAAATTTTAAAGGAATTTTGGGACAATTAAGTGTTTACCTGGGTGTTGTAATGTTTTCAATGTATGTAGGAGTTGAGATGATGAAGGAGAGATTTGCTAAGCTTCTTTTAGGAGAAGACATGTCTGGAGGGGGAAAAGGAGTGTGTACTGCACTCGCCATTTCGAATGCAATCACAAATCTCTCCGGTTAGTTTGATTTTGCTTACAATACCTTGTAGTATGTATGTATGTGTATTTTGTGTAATTTTCTTTTAAGCTAAACGGGTTCTCTTCTTTGTAATGGTAGCTACCGTGTTCGGTGAGCTATGGAGATTAGAGCCGTTAGCACAGCAGAAGAAGGCAATGTGGAGGAGGGAAATGGAGTGGCTCTTGTGTGTGAGCGACTCGATCGTTGAACTTGTACCATCGGTACAACAATTCCCCGGGGGAGGAACTTATGAAGTCATGGTGACAAGGCCAAGGTCGGATTTGTATATAAACCTTCCAGCCCTTAAGAAGCTCGATGTGATTTTGATTACCATGCTTGACGGGTTTCGCGAGGCTGACTTTTGGTATGTTGATCGTGGGATAGTTGTGGGAGATGGTGGGGACTGTGGTGCTTATTCTTCATCTGTTTCTGGAGAGAGGCCCTCGATTAGGCAGGAAGAGAAGTGGTGGTTGCCATGTCCAAAAGTGCCGCCAAATGGTTTGTCAGAGGATACAAGGAAGAAATTACAACAATGCAGGGATAGCACAAACCAAATACTGAAGGCAGCCATGGCTATTAATAGCAGTGTGCTCGCCGAGATGGAGATACCTACTGCTTACTTGGAGACATTACCAAAGGTACGTCGCTATGTTTCTCAAGCAGCTGAAGTTTTGAATAATAGCTGAAAACTGATCTATCAAATTAACTGGTGCATTTTGGTGTAGCATTGAATAATAGTTGAAAATTGACTCGCCGACAGTTGCCGTGAGCTTTTTGTCATTTTAGCATGATTTGTCTTACATTTGCTTGAACGGTTAACATATTTTCCTTGTCATCAGAATGGAAAAGCTTGTCTTGGAGATATTATCTACCGTTACATAACAACGGATCACTTCTCGCCTGAATGTCTCCTCGATTGCCTTGATCTGTCAACAGAACATCACACTCTGGAAATAGCCAACAGGATCGAGGCAGCAGTACATGTTTGGAAGCAGAAAGATCAGAGGAAACACACGAATCACATGAAAGGTAAGCGCTCTTCCTGGGGAGGAAAGGTCAAGGGTCTTGTGTCCGACAGTGAAAAGAATAACTTTCTATCTCAAAGAGCTGAGACCCTCTTACATAGCTTGAGGGTTCGTTTTCCCGGCCTTCCGCAGACAGCATTGGATATGAACAAAATTCAATATAATAAGGTATTTTTGCATCAAACCTTCATTGTGTCTGCCTAACCATGTGGTCTAATAAATGAGATTTGGTAGCTCCTTAGGAAGAAAAGGACCAACTTATGTTGCTTCCTTGCGTCTTTTGCCAATGTGTACCATCCATGATCTTGGGACCACAGTGTTTTAATGGGGGGATGGTGGGGCCTATATTGAGTGAATTTACAAATAACGTTATCTTGTTTTGGTAATCTCTCTTGAAGTGAAGGGCGAACCTCCTCTACTTGGTAGGTACATTTTGTAAGCAGTGGTTCCCAACGTTGCTAGATTTGTGGTTTGAATCGACCTTGTTGTTTTTACGTTACATAGACCTCATTACCTTTTAATTGCAGGACGTTGGGCAATCAATTCTCGAAAGCTACTCGAGGGTGATGGAGAGTTTGGCCTTCAACATTATGGCAAGGATAGATGATGTCCTATATGTTGATGATGCTGTCAAGCACTGTGCTGAAGCAGAATCGAATTCCCTTTTCAGCCGAAGCGGCTTTAGTGGTCGTCCCATACAGAGGCGGATGTCTCCCAGCCCCTTCTCGATTCAGCACACTCCTTATGCTTCTCCTTTCGCGACACCGACCTTCTGTTCTTCAACTCCAATTACTGGAAGTCCAGGAAGGACGGTCTCCTCTTTGAACAGAAATGGTATTAAGGAAGAACCTGACTGGAAACACGAGAAACCGTATGCGGCCGAATTCGAGAAGGTGTGGTCGTATACAGGTAACCTCAGCACAAGAAGAGTTTCGGAAAATGCTCCTGAGAGAGACTGAAATCAAAGATTCATAAGCCTATGTAAGATAAAGTTCTATGAATAGTAGTACAAGTAGTTTCATTGAGTGTCTGAATATGGGTAAATCCAGTATTGTATATTTCTTTGCATTAGGAATATCAGTTTCAAGGTTTTGATATTTTTAAATATCCTATTGTGACCTAATACCGAGTAGTGAAACCTGTCGGTCCTAACATCGAGCTCAAGAACTCGATTCCATCAACTTGAATTTAAACTTGATCCAATACTATAGAAAATCAGTCCATTCAGTTTCACCCGATCTTAATAAAGCCAAGTATCACGAAATCATCGCTATCGGTACTTAACCTCAAGGTTGCTACTTTCTCTCTATAGTCTCCGAATATGGGCCAGAAATTGCAATATATCGAGCTACATATTCATGACCCAATTCCATGACCTGAAAGTTGGTTAAATCCAATAGCTTTGGAAATTTACATTCAACTCAGAATCTGAAAGCATGTTCAACAGTTGCATTTTCACACCATCGGTTCCATCTCTGATTTGGCCAGACAACAGGTGGGGCCTATTCGGTTACTGGGATTTCCAGTGCCGGGCAATCTAATGAGGAACAAGGTGTTCTTGGTGATTTGGCTGAGGGAGAATCGGCATCCATGTTTTGTTTTGGATGGGAAACGTTTGGGTAAAAGGTGAAGCTTTGGTGGAAAAGATGAACGCCACACACGGCAGACGGATCGGAATCGGAGCACGTCGAATCGGGTTTTGAGTCATTTGGCTGTTAGAGTTAGAAGTTCCGGCGGGAGTTCAGACCAATCTGCCATCGGATTAAAATGGACAATGGTTGACACTTGACAACCTGCCGTAAAAAACGAAGTTTTTCTTACATATTCATAAATCATAATGTTGAATGATATGTTGTGGTAACCGTGTTTAGTCATTGCACTTGTACATATCCACAAGTAAACCATATCTTTTTATAGCTTATGTTCTGTCTTACATAAAAAAGTTACCTATCAGGAAATCCTCCATTGATAATGAAAGTCATAAGCTTTCACCTTCTATAATTACTATACAGACATCATTTTCACTCTCGTGTCTAAACCTCCATGCAACCGCTGCTGTTTTTGTCACTTGAATTTGAAGGAGCATTCCCTATTGTCAGACTCAGAATGAAGGCAATCCCCTGTTAAATAAAAGTCGAAAAGAGTCGTTTTAGTTGCGTAAGACCGAATCTACAATGGTAAAAAAGTATACTTGGTTACTTCTATACAAATTAAAAGTTCATACCAATGTGATGGCAACGCACAAGAGACTAAAGCCAGGGAAATGAAATGGTGACTCTTCAGATAGAAATAGTGCTGGATAAACGGTAGAAGTCATTGGTTAATTGACCTTCAGCAGCAAAAAAAAAAAAACTGGGAAGGGTAGAAAATAGCAATCTTTGCAAACCTGTGACAGGACTGAAAATCAATGGAGCAATGATGTTTGCCAAGGAACTCACTCCTGATATGCATCCTTGAGCCTTCCCCTGGTTATAATAACATGTTTTGACAGTTAAATTCATGCATGAAGAAAAGGATTCAAAACAGGTGATACAGTTACCTGCTCCGCGGGGCCAACTTGTTTCGAAACAATGCTGCTTAACTGTATAATTCAATCAACAGGCACCATCTTTCAGATAATAGAACATAGCTAACCATGAAATGTCATTGAAAGGAAGAACTTACAGACGGTGATGCATACACCATCACAACAGATAATGCAGTAGATGCATAGGGAACCTGCAGGAAAATACAAATCATTCGAAGGAACGAGATATAAATAATGATAAGCGGTTGTCACGTAAATACGACAGTATATCCGACTAAGTTGTAAATAATGAAGAAATTACCCAAGGTGACCAGGCCAAGCTGTAAATAATGTTCTGCAAAATAAAGCCAGGTAAGAAATTAATCAGTTTACATGTATTCCAACCATGGTTAATAAAAGATTGAGCATAAGTTGAGAAATACAACTCTTACGTTTATACATGAGAAGAAGAGTCCTATTGAAAGCAACTTTCCATCTCCTATGGGAGATACCAACAAGGGCATGATAAACAACTGCAGGAATATGATTCCGAAACATATAAGAATAACAATGTTTTACTGATTTTCGATCGACGGAAGAATCGAAATAGCTAGGAGAAATGTTCCGACAGTGTTTATACCTGCGAGGCAGTGCCTATAATTCCAGCAATTAGCAGTAAATCAGCAAACTGGTTCTTGCTAAAGTGGAAACGAGCCTTCAAATAGTACTGTAGGGTCACAAAATTTTGAACTATAATAAGAGACTTTGAAACTATGGTAAAAGTGATCATTATTTTCACAATTGGAAAGGAAAAAAAGCATACCATTGATGAAGCTAGCATCCCACCCTCTGCAAAACTATATAAGAAAGCAACAACTGCTGCTTGGGTAAATGATGGACTGAAATTACAGAACTTCATCGGTCATTTCGAACATCGATAAACGAAAGAAAAAATTTACAGCAAACCAGTACCTGCTCCGCAGCAAGCTAATAATGTCCCCAAGGGATGGAATTCTCTTGAATGCAGGCATCTTTCTAGGTACAACATTGCCATCCCTTTGAATGGCATCTTCACTTTCTTTCAAGATTGGTTGTGTCATACTGTCATCTCGATCGGGTATACTTTCCACGAGGAAAATTCTCATGTAGACTAGCGCAAGCATTGATACTAACGTAGCAACCTACAAATTTCCGATTCAACCATGAGGAAACGTGCAGTTTGGAGGTTGCAGAGAAGAATTAAGGGGAAAAAGAGAACCTGAAATGTGGAACCGATGGATAGGAAACGAGCTGCTAAGGTTGCACATACATATGCACCAGAGCTTATACCTGAGAGAATTCCAAATGCAGATGCCCTTTGGCTATATGTTACGTTGTCTGCCTGCAGAGGAAATCCCATAAACTTGATCAGTTTTAGATTTAAAGTGTAAACGAAATCAATAGGTCGACATTAGATGTGTTTGAGTTATTTTTTCATGTAATAATCATGTTCATGATAGTTCACTCATGTCATTTCATGTCTCGTACCGAATAAAGTATCAAGGTCGTGAATATGTGCATTGGTGCCAAGATTACAAAGCAATACTACAGATTATTTAGGGTTAATTAGTTTACCAAATAAGCAAGAGCTAGGCAGTTAATGCTGCCTTCACAGATCATGGCAGTGAGCGTCCTGAGGGCGTAATACGCATAAAAGAAATTGGTTGTTCGGCTGCATGCCAATACAGCTGCAAGAAGACAACTCATTTATATATATATATATATATATAAAACTCAAAATATCAATCTTTTGACATTGTCTAAACGCGGCATGCATATTGTGCGTGCGCATGCGTGCACGTGCGTGTGTACTGAAAGTTGTGACTAAGAACATACGTACCGGAGGGGATGATTGACAAAGCCATGGGTAAAGTGAGGAGAGATTTCCTGCCATACTGATCCGACAGATTCCCAATAAGTGGCATCATCAGGGCCGTCCCTATTCCTATCACCTGCATGCAACGACGAACGTATGATTTTATGTTAAGGAAATTTAAAATTTCTAAAATATACGAAATTTTAAAATTTTAGAGTGTGATTGTCTCCTAACACTCCCTCGGTCTATCCCTGCCAGCTTCCATTGCATCAGACGCATTACAATACTCACAGTTATGTTGTGAACCTCAATTTCTTTCATGCTCTACATGTAGTCTACGGATTCATGTAGAAGATTCTTCTCTAGAATTAATTCTAAAATAACAAGTCTGTATCGATAATATTAGTACATAGAGGGACTAAAATCATAAGTATGCCTGTGAGAAATTATTTATTTTCTAATATATCTGTCCTGAAATATACAACCGATAAACACATCAATGTGGAGCATGGTACCCTATCCAAATCGAAGAATAAATGGTTGCGTTCGGAAGAAAATCTAAACTCATTTTTTCAAAAAAATTGAAATTAAACAAAAGAAAATGAGAAATATGAAATGGACCCTTCAGTTAATGTTTGTTGTCCCAAGTTTGCTTGGATTTTGTCACAAGTTTTGTCTCGTTTTCCAAATGTCACATGACAAATCGATAAACAGACTAGCCGAGTGACCAAACAAGGCTTTTATTCGAACTGTGACAGTGGTGCAGAATGTGTCTTGTCTGAACATGTATAAATTTGCTTGCACATTTCAATTTATCCCATGAAAGATACTACACATCCCACCACATATATATGATATTTTTTAAAAACATTCTTCCAAAATAAAAAATATATATTATAATTTCCGTATATTGCTAATGCAAATTTAATTGTAATTATAATATTTATTCTAAAAAATTTATGTTCGTTGTAGTTTTATTATGTCTTATTAAAAGGTTAAAAAAACTATGAACATATATTACCTTATTTGAGTTTAATCGTAAAACTGCACATGAAAGAAGCCTTTGCTTCTGAGAAAAAGGAAGAATAAGAAGATTTAACTGGTAAACATTTTACTAATAACACGAAAGGAATTATTCGATTCGGGTGCGTCGGAGAAGATGACCGAGGGTTTCTTCAACAGTCGTTTTCAGTGCAACAGTATCATCGGAGACAATACTTTTACGTTATTAACGCGACGCTTTAACAATAATTAATATAAAGAGGGGAATTGAAAAGGTGAAACTTTTCCAGAATTAGCGACGGTAATAAATGAAGGTTGAAGAAGAAACGTACGGCTTGCTGGATGCCTGAGAAGTAAATGGCGACGGAGCATTCGTCGGTGCCGGGGCAAAGGGCGAACATGGTGACATCTGTGATTGCAGGAACCACTATGAAGCTCGCGAAGCCCGACATGAAAACGGTGACGTATAGGTGGCTTAACGCTTTTAGCTTCTTCTCCATTTTCGTCTTCTTCTTCTCTCTCTTTTTCTTTGAATTAATGATGAAGCGAACTTCTATATAGGAACGCTTGAAAATGTGGAAGTGGAAGACTGGATAGAGGATTCTTTCTCAATGAGTCTAATTCTGCTCTCAGTCCCTATACCTTCTTGGACTTCCAAAATTTAGTCACTCTTCTTTTTAATTCCACAAATTGAAGTTGAATCTATAATATTTTTTTTATATAACCATCGGTATTTAATTCGTTAGTTGATTAACCAAGATTGGGTATTGTAGAGGCACATTATGAGGACGATCCTTCTAATCCAATTGATTGTGAATGGAGCAAATACCACATATTCAATTTTAATAGAAATCTGAACCCATTGAGTGGTTTACAATGTGTGTGTACATTTCAAAAGGTTAAAAATAAAAAACAAATACTATTATCTAATTACATCAAAATATTAAAAAAAATAAAAATCTATTAACAACTATATAAGTTAGACTTTTAAGGACAATGGACAGAATTAAACCATTGAGAAAAAATTTTGGCCAAACATTGAAAAAGACAGCAATTTTGACTTGAAGTTCGATTTTTTTTTCCTTTCCTTGATTTTTATTCTAAAAATGACTGGTAAAGGAAATTACGATGTTTAATTTTATTTTTCAAATATATTATACATATATTTTGTCAAATATAATAATTTGTTTTTGCATTTGACTGTTTTTTTAACTATGGGATCTGAATTTATTAATTACCATAAAAGATATTATAAATACAATATATCAAAACGAGAGAAAGGGAACTAGTCCACTAAAAAGCTCGTACAAAGGTGCAAAGAAAAGTAAACCCTTCTATGGAGATTAGCATACCATCAAAACCCATAAACTTTCATGAATTTCTTTGTCTTTAGCCAAACAAAACGCTTTACAGAATAAAAAAAAAAGGAGTGATGAGCGAACCAAACTATTAAGCAGATTGCTCCGCTACACAGTTTTGATTACATCGGCTAACAAACCATCAAACGAGTGGGAATCAATCTTTTCTATGACCACCTACAAAATCAAATTAAAAAGCTAGCGCCGTGATGATCTCTATACGAGCACCAAATGACCGCTACGATATGCTGAAATTGTATCGAACGACAGATGAAACGAACCATAAAAGCTAATGAAAATCATGTCACAAAGGCAGAGGAAACACGTGCCACAAGAGTAGAAATTTTTATTAAAATTGAGAAAATAAAACGTGAAAGAGTAAGAAAAATAATGGACACTGAAAGTTGACAACTAGTATTAAAACTGGTTACCGTCACCGATTAAACAAAAAAAGAGATAAGAAAAAGTCGTGGCTATTATGGATAGAAAACTAGGTTTCAGTGAAAAACTAGGTTAAAAATGTTAAAATTTCAAATTATGCACTCATTGCATTTGAATGTTGGTGTATTGATAATAACATATGAGTTATGATCCAAATAAAAACATTAAATTAAATTTGGTTAAAACCCACGTCTAATTATAACTATTAATTCGTTTAGTGAAATAAAACACTAGTAAAGATAGAACGTGATGGAGGTTATGTCCTTCAAATTTTAAAAATTTATAATTTAATATTTTAAAATTTTTGAAAAATATAATTTGGTTTCCACCAATTTTTTTAAAAATTCATATTAAGCTTCGCCTTTTAAATATTTTTAATTAAATCATTCACATAGTTTTTAAAAAGTCTCATTAAGTCTCTCAAAAATTCAAAAATAAAACGATAGACCCAAACTTTTTTTGAAAAACATAAATTAAAGCCTTCATTTAAAAAAAATCAATCTAAACCTTTATTTAAAAAAAATTAAGTTGGCCCCCAAATTCTTTCACCAAGTTTCGTCACTGGATACTAGGTCCTTTAACAAGGTCAAAAGTTCAAATTTTAATGTTGTGAATGAAGCAAGTTTAGTTGGGAGGATCATCCATAATAAACTTATATAGTTCTTGATCCGAATTAGTCATATAATAAATTAGATACCAACAGTTATACTAAAAAATCCATGTCCATCTGTTGAGGCTCGAAGCGATCAACCAAATGTGCCAAGAGGAGGGTGAATTGACCTTTGAGTGAATGTGGTGAAAGCAATTGAAAATTAAAAATTTGCACAATGATTTATAGTGGTTCAACTTCTAAACCAAGTCTACCTTCACTATCTTAGCTATCCACCCTAAGAATTTTTCATAAATTCACTAATTTGTCTTTCTTTTTTCTAGGCTCAAGGAGATAACCTTTACAACCCAAGACTTATACTCCAAAGTCTTCTCTCTCTCTCTCTCAAAGAGAAAATACAAATTGACAAACAAATGAAAATTTCACAAGGTAAATGTGTTTGCAATTTAGGTACTCACTCAAAATCTTAAACACGTGAGCAAATGTGACAATTTAGCTCACTAGTGTTTTCTGCAAAAAAATATGACAATTTAAGTACAAAACTTGATTTCTCAATACATAAATGTTGGTAAGTTGTTTCTCGTTGTTCCATGGCTGCGTTAAGAGGTCTTTTAAACCCTCTAATGGCTTCATGACCATTACTAGCCGTTGGAGACCTTAATTCCAGCAATAAATGCAGCCTGTGCATATCGGTACACGGGCTTCGAGTATCGGTACTTGCCTCAAAATAGAAAGAGTCGTTGGACATTTTTACACTGGGTATCGGTACACGATACATGCATATCAATACATGTCCCTGAGTATTGGTACGGTTGAAGTCATATCGATACTCATTTTGGCTACTGGAATTTGTCAAAACTTTGGGACAAAGGGGTTTATCGGTACATGGGCAACCGTACCGATAAGGGCTCTTCTAGCTATCGATACACTAAAGATTATATCGGTACACATAGCCTATTTTTAACTTTTGAGTTATTTTGAAAGCATTTAAGCAAGTTAAAAACCCTTTGAAATTTTTTGAAACATATTTTTCAAGTTGATAGACTTTTAAAATATTTTTACAAATTTGTCTAATCCAAAAATATTTTTCAATTAAGTTATATCAAAATCAAATATCTCAACACCATCTATGCTTATAACTAATATTGTTTTTCATTTTTTTTAAGAAATAAGAATATTTAGGTTAAAGTACTTGACAAATATCTATTATAAAGATTAATTTAAATTAGTCACTACTATTAAAGGCACAGTTTCATCTTTATATTAGTAAAAAATTTACATAAGAATTTTAACAAAATTAACTTTTAAAAGAAGGATGGGTCTAGAGTGGGCGACGAACACCGTTGAACACCACTAACGAAATACACCACAGCACACCGTTAATTTTTAAATTTTGTATAATTACATATTTTGTCCTTTTTATGTATAGATGCTATTAATTTAGTCACAACTATTTACTTCATTCAGTCAATTCAATCCTAATTCAAAATAATTCAACTAATTTAACCCTCAATGTTTAAAAATCTATCAATTTGGTCCTAATTTTAATGTAAATCAATAATTTAATTCAATTTAATCTTAAATATTTAAGAATTCTATCAATTTAATCCAAAAATATAAAAAATAAAGGAAGAAAGATAATATGTCGTAGAACTAAAAACTAATAAGTAAACATCTTTACCTCCCCGGTTTCTAATCGACCTTTGAAAACCCTTCCGAATCCTCCTTCCCCAAGCAAACATTATTCTCTAAAATTCTTTGTTGTTGTTGCCAACTCTCGGAATGTGAAACTACATGCTCCATTACCTTTGGAGCCTTTTCCTTGATATGGTATATTTCCAACTATCGTGTTGCAACAACCAATGGTTTATTAGCATTTTTGCATGTAATGGATCTGGTATAATAGATTTTTTTTTAGTTTATATACATACGTGGGCAAACAATGTTGTTTATCAATGCACTTGGGATGTATTAGTTTTTAGTTCTGAGATATATTATCCTTCTTCCTTTTATTTTTTAATATTTTTAGATTAAATTGATAGAATTCTTAAATATTGAGGATTAAATTTAATTAAATTATTGAATTACATTGAAATTATGACCAAATTGATAGATTTTTAAACATTGAGGGTTAAATTAATTGAATTAGGATTGAATTGACTGAATGGAGTAAATAGTTGTGACTAAATTAATAGCATGTATACATAAAAAGGACAAAATATTTAATTATACAAAATTTAAAAATTAACGGTGTGCTGCGGTGTATTGCGTTAGTGATGTTCAGCGGTGTTCGTCACCCGCTCTAGATTAAGGAATCATTTATTATTCAACATAGATTATATATTTTTAAACAATAAATGCAACTCTATTAAAATTTACCATTTATTTGATGAATATAGAGATTAAATTAATTGCTTAATAACAGATAAATTGATTCCAATCTATACATGTAACAAAATAACTAAAACATCCACTTAGTAATTTTAGTTTACCTCAATTTCTGTACGATATGTCTACATTTTTAAAAGGCCAAGAGTAAAGAAAGATACTATCATGTAATTAGAATAAAATATTAAAAAATATAAATTATTTGTTAATTTATGTTCTTTATTATTTGTTTACTGTAATATTTAAATATGATGATAATTTTCGCTTAAAAAGTTGACATATATAAAATTAACTCCAAATTATGCTATTCTTACTCAGGCATGACCCTCTTTTTCACAACATCTTCGCTGTTGTTCAGTTATTTTGATATTTTCCCGAGAAAGTGTGGGGAAAATAATAACAATATTTGGTGTGCATGACACATTGCGGGTTAGATACTTAGGCTACGTTTGGAGCTGCTTATGAAACGGCCGTTTAGTTAAAAACGGACGTTTGGACTAAAAAACTAAAACAAATGGTCAGCTTTTGAATGGTAAAATAGTTTGAAAAGTGAATTATGGCTTCCAGCAATGGCGGTGAGAAAGCTAGGTTAAAAAAATGACAAATTTTACCCTTAAAAATCTGTCTTTCATTGCAAAAATGTCTTGGTGTACACTGTCATGTGCTTCTCTATTTTGTCATCTCCACCGCAAGGGCTCCTTCGCTCCCCTCCCCTCCCCTCCCCTCCCCTCCCCTCCGCCGCTGTCCCGTCTTCATTGTTAGTTTTTCAATTAATATGTTTTCCTATTTGATATATTATAATTTACTTTCTGATAATAAATAATTTAGAGAATCTGAAGAGATGAAATTATTTTTTATTTTTTTATTTATGTTTTAACTACCCGAGATATATTTTTTCGTGGCACTCTAATTGCCCTAATTGGATGATAATGGCAGTGTCATTTATTGAAATTTTGATGTAATTGAACGTGGCAGTTTACTGCCTTTATTTATTCCAAACTGTATAATTGCTTTATATGATGCGATGATATGTTACTTTTAATTGGACGGTAATTGTTGTGCAACTTAATGTGGAAATTCTTTTAATTGAATGTAGTAATTTAATGTCTAAATTTATGATTTTTATATTTTTATTATAGTTAAGTTGATATATTTCGTTTATCATAGTATTAATGAATTTAAACATAATTTAAATTAATATATTTTGTTTTTTATAACATATGTTTAAAATGAATATTTTATTTTTAGACAGCAATACCAAACACTAAAATCTTAAATCTAACTTTTTAAAATCACTTCTCCACAACACTTTTAAAATTATTTTTTCACAGTATTTTTCAAAAGCAGTGCTAAATTGGCCCTTAGACTTTTTTAGGGAAAAAATGAAGTTGGACACTAATATTTGTTAAATCGAATAGCAAAAATGATATCCTTTAAATTAGAAGTGAATATTCGATTAGTCGAATTGAAATATTTCGAGTTTGTCGAGTTGAATAGTCATATTTTATAAATCAAATTTTATTTAAAAAAAATTGAGTCGAGTTTATAAAATTCGATTCAAGTTATTTGAGTTTCTGTTCAAATTTAGTTGTAAAAACTTATAATGTTATTATACTAATTAGTTCCAATTTAAACGGTTTTCTATAACTATGTATGTATGTATGTATGTATGTATGTATAACTTCATATTTTTTCATATGTGATATACATATATCACGCATAGTTGAGGATTCGACGTGAACTAAAAAATCGATTCATTAATTACTAAAAATATCAAGTTATTCGAGTCTTATTTTATAACTTAAATTTTATTTGAATTTTTTCGATTCAAGCCAAATTCATGAAATTACAATTCGAATCAAATGGAGTTGATTTTTTTGGCGTCGAGTCAAATAAAAAAATCCATTTTTTTTAACTTAGAGTCATATTTGTTTATAGATATTCTTAACCCTTTAACAATGCACATACACCTTGCAGACAAAATGATTAAACATGGGTCTCCTATGATGAACATCATCCGTTTTTTTACTGACCCACTCGTTGAGTTCAACAATTTAAAAATAATTAAATAGTAAATATTAAAAAAATCAATTGAATTTAGCTTCAAATTTAATTGAGATGTAGGGCTGTAAACGAACCGAACGTTCAGCGAACCGTTCGTGAACCATTCGGCGGGAAGTTCGTTTATTTATTAAACGAATGAACATGAACAATATTTTTTTGTTTATTTAATTAAATGAACAAATGACTCGCTCGTTCATTTATGTTCGTGAACATTCGTTAATCCGTTCGTTTATGTTGTTTAATTTATTCACATATGTCTAGGGGTGAGCATTAGATCGAGTCGAGTAAAAAATTTTTGAGTTATTCAAGTTGTCAAGTCCAATTTTTTGACTCGTTAAAAACTTCCTTCTTATCAACTAGGGTGTTCATTGTTTGGTTAAATTGAGCTAACTGTCCGAACCAAAACAAAATTGATTAATCTGAGATAATTTTAGGTTTCGGCTAATGATTAAGAGTTTTTTCAAATTTCAATTATCGGTTAATTCGGTTTAAAATTGGTTAATTAATTGAATTAATCGAACTAACCCAAAATATTAAATATTTAACATATTATGTTTGTTATTTATGTTCGTTTGTGCTCGTTTATCATTTTAACGAACGAACAAGCTATATTCCTTAACGAACAAACACGAATAAGAAATTTTGTGTTCATTTATGTTCGTGTTCGTTCATTTATTCAATTAAAATTAAACGAACGAATATGAACACACTCTCGTTCGTGTTTATTCGGTTCGTTTATAAGCCTATCAAGATGTAATGTAATAAGTAAACCGATAATATTAAAGTTGAATTGGATAGGCTTCAATGTCTTGGGCCTAATGCAATGCCCGCAATGTGTTTTACTGGACTCGAGAAATCTCCAAAAGGCTAAAACCTCTCACATCACATCACATCACATCACATCACATCACATCACATCACATGGCGACTGGGTTTTGATTTTTGAAGCGAGAGGACATTCCACGGCTGACTTTCTTCTTCTTCCTTCTCACAAACAAAGGGTACCATCCAATTCACCGTTTGCTATACCTTATGCTTGTTAGTTTCTTTATTGTCATTTCGGAGTTTACTTGCATTGATTATAAGGTTTTCTATTAGAAACATCAGCAGTTCAATCCCAGTTTTTTTTAGCACTTGTTTTGTTCGTCTTGAAAGGGTGATTGAACTGATAGGAGTGAGTTAAACATGGTTTTGCTGTCTGGGTATTTGCTGTTTCTGGGTATATATAACATTATCTTCTGTATGTTTCTTCTTCTTGAACAGTGAGCAAGACTGTTATTACTATCAACTTTGGCACAATGATGATTGCTTCTAGGTTTCCGGCTAATCCTTCAGGTTTTGTTTTTCTTTTCAAGTATTTTATGATGCTTTGGACTGCTTTTGATTTTGTCCCTTAAATTTTAATTTTGTAGGTTTGCTTCATCCTAGGTATCATAAGCTATCCTTTCAGCTAAACAAATACCAAAGAACTAGGCTTGCTTGTTATAAGCCTAATCAATTGGCTTCTGAGAAGGTAATATTTATGTGCTATGTTGTCTTAAATTCTGTTTATGATAGGCATGTTGAGCGGTATTGCTTATTTAATGTTTGAATGTTTTCTTCTTATAGATTTCTAGAGGAAGTTCTCTTAGGAAGCCTTGTACAAGCAGGCATGTCGTGTCCGTGGGAAGCAGCCGTAGGCAATTGAGTTTCGACGATGAATTACCCGAAGAACCTTTCTGGCTAAGTCTGATTAGAGAAACCATATGGTAATCCACTAAAGAATGCTCTCCCTTCCCCTGTTATTCTAACATCTTGTTGTATATGTTGCCTTTGTTGAGTAACTGAGTCATGATGCTTTTAGGGGCATAAGATCTTTGTCTGCGTTTCTGGTTGAGCAACCTAGTCAACTGAAATACATAGAGTGGCCAAGCTTTATAAGCACGGTAAGTATCGGAAAACCAAGTTACACTGGAAATCATAGAAATTTTGTATGATAACAGATTAGTATATGCTCAAACTTACTTGTTTTCATCATCGGTTTTTTTCGCAGCTGAAGACTGCTATTTTAACTCTCGTTCTAGTTGCCGGCCTCATTGTTGCACTTGCCTCAGTTGACTCCATCCTCTGCTATATTTTAGCTTTGTTGCTCAGAAGAACCCCTTAATAATTGAATTATTCCCTCAAAACAATGATATATATAGATTCCTTGAATGTTGCATAGGTCAGGTAATATGTACCTTAGGTTTTGCGTATGGAAGAACTGCAAGCGGTTTTGTTTGATGAAATATATATATTCCTTGATTGTTGCAAGGGTTATCCATGGTTTCTTCTTCACATGATCTGAACCTCAGGTTTTGTGTATGGAAAACTGCTAGTGTTTTTGTTGCAAAAGATGAATGACACCAGAAATTTTGTCGGACCGGCGTTAACTATTAACTTAGTGATCTAGCTAAGAAATGGCTCTCTTACAATAGATGCAGCATAATGTCTTGTTTAATGTAGCTTCTCTTTCTGAGAAAGTTCCACTTATCGATGATCTATGAATACAGAAATGATGTTTATAAGAGTTTCAGCAAAGATAAGATCACCGGGAAAATAATCTCTCTAGTTCTTTCGAGTTTTTCAACATACATGAAGCTAAATGCGGGTATTAGTTTCCTGTTAAAAGTTACGGTGTACATTAAAGAATAGAAGGCTCGCTCCTCATTCATCGCTTTTCGGAAGCTACCTGGTATTCACATAAGAAAACGATACAACAAAGAGAAAAACATGCGATATAGGCATATATGATCAGGTGCCACCAGCTTCGGTTGGTGTGGCACAAGGAGCTAGTATGTTGTGAGGGAAGTTAACTCCTCCCCCTCTAACGGATAGATTAGGGCCCTTGACCGAGCTGGCCCTGCTCACTAGGTTCGAGTCGAGGAACACCACAGTTACTGTGATGTCGTCGTGGAAATGTCGGCGGACACCGCGGTCGATCTTCTTCAAGTCGGAATATCTCATTTCTCTCTTCTTAGCTGCCTCTTGTAGAGCAGTTTTTACCAGCCTCTTTGCACTTCCCTGCATAGTCCAAAACCAAGGTTAACATTCAATGTTCTTTTGGTACCCTTATTTTCAGATCACAAGCATGCATTCGTATGACACACAAACAAATCATGCAGGAAGATGAACCGAAAATCATATTTAACCAAATGTAAGTTATAAGATTATGGAGAAGGGCTTTCATACTCGAACCGAATGGAAGAAGTAACAAGATAAATGAGACCTAACATTGAAGCATAAACTTACATTTCGTTGATGATTTTGAACTATATCAACAGCCTCCCGATTACTCAGGTGCTCCCAGAGCCCATCTGATGCAAATATCACGAATTGATCTTGTGGCTGCAGCTGGTGCACCGATATTGATGGATCTGCACTCAATATTGCCCTTTTAAAAGGTTCACGAAGGCGGAATTTTTTATATAAAGGCTCCCTGTTGAACTCAGCCTTTTTTAAGTAGACATCACCAATAGACCTGGAAATCTGAAAGGCCAAGAATTCTGTCAATAAACAATCGAAAAAAGTAAGATACGATAACATACCATGGAAAACCAGAGAAAGGACATTACAATATTGAACTGCTGGACAAATAGCATACATTTGTGGAATGTACTATACCTCTCTCATTCTCTCATCGATCGGGTATGTGGAGAGGGGATTCTTTAATAATATTATAGCAGATACCTCATTAATGAATAAAGGCCTTGTGCCATCCTGGCCAGTCTTAAGGTTTTTAACGAAGCAGTTGTGGCGTTCGTACATTAAGGGTAACTGCCATGGCAGCAAAAGAATCTTTCACATACGAAATCCATATTTATAGGTGGGAACTGCTACGAAGTTTCTCGACCGATTAGATCAAGCAAGAAACCTGTCTGAACCAATCAGTTAAGGAGTTCAAAGTGAGACCTGTCCTGTTGGATTTCCTAGCCTAGCCTAGACGTAGATTCTAATCTGAAGTTCGAAAACCAGGAAAGTGCATATAAATAAGTACTTGTGAGCTATGGTAAAAGAACTATTTCTTCGATTTCCCATGCTTCCTTGGAAAGGGGTTCATTTTGTCAAGGGGTGACTCTGACCGTCTTCCAAGGTCATCATTACAAAGCAACCAGAATTTTGTAGTTTATTCGCCAAGTAAAACCAAGGGTAACTAAAATCTAGAGTATCTCCTTTCATCAAACCTTTTTGTTATCAAAGCTAAGACGACTAAATAGAGCTGAAAAAGCCATACAACTAATGTGATTCGATACTAAAAATGCCTGAAGTTTAAAAATAAACAAGTCCAAGATCACCACTGAGCTTATTAGTTCCCCACTTGGAAACTACATCAACCCATAACCATCAAATTACTTTCTTTCCATGTGATTAACATGGAATTCAACAATTTTTGTTTAGATTCTCTAGCTTTATGCAACAGCCGGTAGCATTTTCTTACCCCTTCCCATAACCTTTCTAGTTACTAAGGTCTCTCATAGTCAAAGGTTTTTTCGCATTTCCTTTTCTCTTCTATGCATCGAACCGGAATCGGTTGGGTACCCTTCCCCTCCACAGCTCCAACCTATCTTTATCACATAAGAAGAGAAGATACCACCCAGGTTCCTGCCCTTCAATAGGAATTTAGCACAAACCAACCCAGCAAAAACAACTTTAGAAACATCCAAAAACAGCATGCTCTAAAGTGCTCAATTTGAACAAGAACCAGTTTAAGCTCTCTGTGTGTCCGCAGAGACGTGAAAGCACTTATCACAGCTATGCAAAAGCATTGCTGTTTAGAAATACGCCATTACCTACTCATCCTAGCAGTTAAATTACTACTAAAAAATTAAAAAGGGAATGTATGCATGGCGAAACGCACCTGTATGATACCTTTTACACGCCATACATTATGCTTCAAAACTACAATTTGTGAGTCATCTGGATGCAATGACTTCATCTCCTGTCTTACGGACTCTATACACACATTATGCTCAGCCGACAGCTGAATGGCTAGAACCTCTCCTGTCGCCTTCACAGCTCTCCCCAAGACAGCACGGGAATCACCAAGGTTGGCAACAAAAAGAGTTCCACCACAGATAACACCAACCAGGCAGCAGGATCCAACAGCTGCAATTTGTGGTTTCATAGGCCACTGCTTGGTAACGAGAGACAAGAAACCTTCTTCTGTTGCTTGATATGCTTTCCGTATCACATCAACTGACATTCCCTGTTGCTCTGAAGTGAATCCTAGACATAACAAATATCACCAGTACAAAAGTGAGCACAGAAACATAACAAAGATATCTCCTGGTTTCGATTGGGAACAAACACTTAACTATCGCTGCAACAAGTTTACCACAGTAACTCACAATAATTTGATCCCGTCCAAATCAGTAAATAAAGGGAAATAGAAAATTATAACCTTAGCAAATGCTTTGTGCTTACGCTTTAGATGTTGAAAGAGATGATCGTTGACGTAGCGCGAAGTCTCTGGTCCCCCATGCCCGTCATATACACCAACAAAAGTACCATAGGGACCCGACTCATGTGAACTCAAACAACCAGACTCAAGCTGGCTCTGGTCCTCAAGTAAATTGTTGGCCTGAACAACAGCCATCGAGAACTCACCATTGATGTGCTGCCCTGAGTCCTTGTACCACAAAAGGCCATCGCGACGACCTCCAGCTTCAGAACTTGTGCGAACGTATCGATCCGAACTCGGTCGAAAACAAGCCCTAAGAAACTTCATCAACCCAGATAACATCCCTCATCTCACCCACAAAACCCTCCCAATACTCATCTAAACCAGGCCCTAAAAACTTGAAGGGTGAGCCCTATCCTCCTTTAGCTCTCAACACAAGACAGGAACACTGAAGCAACAACAACAACAGAACAAAGCACACCAAATAGGTTAGCAACAGTTCAATGTGCAGCAACTGCAACTTAGTATCTTCCACAACTCCTAAATGGAAACAGCGGCAACTAGAAGGTACAAAACACTAGGAGATCAATAATATTGAGCTCAAACAACAGAAAGTGTTCCTTCTTAAAACGGGAAAGCCGTGACCGTACAAGCTTCTGCTGGAACAATCAACAAAAGCACAAAAGGGTTTTTGGAAACAAGAGAATCGGTCAAATATCACCTTTTTTTTTCAACGAACTAGTTTGGTCAGAGTTCAGACCATTAGGATATCCAGAAGGTCTAATGTTTCACATTGAGAACTTGAAACAAAACCCAGTTTCACAAAACTCTTTAGGCCCATTAATCATTCATGATTCAACTTATATTTCCAACACCAAGTACAGAAAAACAAAAGGGAAAGACAAAAGGAGGAAGCTTACCTTTTAATTTGACCACTTTGGGTTATATACTTGGAAAAGGAAGATCTGGGAACAGAAAAGTAAGAAACTTCAAGCTTGGAATGAGCAGATCTATGGATCAATCAAATCAAAGGAAAAGAAAAAAGAAAAATTGAGGTTTGGTTTCTGATTTGGTTGGTATCAAAATTCAACAAGTTATGAGATAATTGAAGAAGAGAAATAAAGAGACATGAAATCGACGAGCTTCAAAAAAAGAGTCCTTTTTATGTGAAAAGATTTCAGCTTGGTCCCCAGAAAAATACATATAAAAACTCTCTTTCTCCCCCTTATCTCTCTTGTTTCTCTCAAGAGACAAAACCCATAAAAGACCAACAACGGAGAGCTCGAAGCCAGCAAAGCAAAGCTCCAGTTTTGGGATCCACACACCCCTGTGGTAATATAGAGAAACCCCCAAAAATATTAGTACAAAAAATATTGAAATAGAGGTTTATGGATCTATGATATATAGACATAACCCTATTAACTTCTTATCTGTCTGAAAATTCCGATGATGTTCGGTAATTATATAAACAGAATCAAGATTTTAAACGAATGATGAAGTTTTGCCATTACTTCCTCTTAAAAGATTTACATTTAACATTAACTTCTGTACAGAAGAAGTAGAGATGTAATGGGTTAACAGGTGGCGCCGTTTTGGTTTGCCACGAAACTAATTATCACCGGTGGTTTTCATCTTTGTGCCACTATGTTGTTACGCGTGTTCGTTCTATCAAAGGTAGTATGAAATTGTGTTGCCTTGGGCGGTGGTCGTTGTTACAGGTTACGGTTTGAAAAACCGAGAAACACAGAGACAAACCATGCTTGCTTGGTTGATTTTTCTATAATTGAAAGGAGATGAACTTTCAAACTCTGTGCAAGAATAGGGGTAAATAAACCGAGCTTGAACGAATAAGATTATATTCGTATTTATTTATTTTTAGAAGTATTTATGTTCGATTCGTGTTTCTTTAAAATTTTAATATCATATTTGTATTCACTTATTTATTTTTTATTGTGTTTGTATTTGTTTGACGATCGCAAACATGTTCGTTTAATGTCCATGAACATGTTCTTAATATCTGCAAACATGTTCGTTTATATGTCCACTAACATATTTGTTTATATGTTCGTCAAAATGATAAAATTACATCACTAGTCCTGAAACTCCTTAAGCTTCACATTTTGAACTCTAAAATTCACCATGGGTTCAATTTAGCCCCTACCTTCACCGACATTTAAAATATATATAAAAAAACGAAACCAGGGAAACGAGCCAATAAATGAGCTTATTCGTGAACATGAACGAACTGAATACACATTTGTTCGTGCTCGTTCGTTTATTAAACGAACATAAAAAATTTGTTCATACTCGTTTATTTAGTTTAATAAACAAACATAACGAATAGTTCGTCAAATGTTTTGTTCATTTAAACCCTATACAAGAAGAATATGAATCACTTTATCATTAAAATAAAGAAAGAAACTATGAATTGCTTGGGTTCATTGCTAAATTAAAGGGCGGCGTGTTTCATTTGAGTCATATGGGCTCAATAATTAGATGTATTGCATTTTTAAGATAAATATTCGTATTCGAATTTATACAAGATGAAATAATATGAGTTTTATTAATCACTCGATTAATTAGTGGATCTCGGATTAACTTCTCAATTTCAAAATTAAAAGAAAGTTGTAGAGAATGTTGAAATACAAAATACTATTTTTAGTATAACAACATGTATTTAATTTATCAGATGATTAATTCATATCGAATACTTTAAATATTTATTACAAAATAATTATTTTAATTTAATTTATTCATTTACAACATCATGATTTATCGCTTAAAAAAAACTTTTAATCTGTAATGGATTTTATCCGATTATTATGATATAATTGTAACTATAGTTGGATTTGATGATTCATCACTTTCGGAAAGGACTTCCCCCTAATATGTTGTATTTCAATTATTGCACAAGATAATATACTACAATTATTATTATAATATATATTTCTCAAAAAATATTATTATAATATATTGTGAAATAAACATATAATTGTATCGTGAATTGCATGGAGAGGAAATTGGAAAGAGGGATGATACAGACAAAGTCGGATAAAGTCCTGTTTAACAATTAATAGATAACTGATAGTCAATAGCAAATTATATTAATTGATAATAGATAGCTAATAACATTAATTGATTAGCGAATTGTATTAGCTGATTGTATAAAAGTGTTTCGTAAAATTAACTGATGGTTTATAATTGTTTAATTATTTGAACAAACAAAATGACATATAAGGACATAATTATATTTGATACTTATTTGAATAAATTAGGCATAATGCTAAAAAATAGCCCTAACATTTGGTTGAATTGTCATTTTGGCCCATATTGTTTTTTTGAAGCAATTTAGCTCTCAATGTTTCATTTTTTTGTTAAAATGGCCCCTCCGCAGATGAAAACTGTTAGTCAACTGACGATAAACAGCTTGAAATGACTTAGTAGAATGAAATGTCATAAGAAAAAATATTTTATATTTTATACAATTTTATAAAATTATTTTTTGATTGATGTGTCATTCTGTAAAGTCAGCATATTTGCATATATGAAACCGCTATCGCGACGCGCACTGCCATGTAGGTTTGTCATATCATTTCAAGTCATTCACAATTGGTTGACTAATAGTTTTCATCCGCAGATGGGTCATTTTGACAAAAAATGAAACGTTGAGGGCTAAATTGCTTCAAAAAAGAATAGGGGCCAAAATGACAATTCAGTCAAATATTAGGGGCATTTTTTGGCATTATGCCAATAAATTATTAGTTAACATTTTGTACCTATTAATGTTAATTAGATTATGAAAATTAATTTTTTAATATCATTACTTAGCATGTATGAGGATGTATATATTAATTTTTTATTTGTGCTATTATCTTTTAAATATAATTTTAATAATTATTAAATTTAGATGTATATATTAATTTTTTGTCTATTAAATTATATTTTGAATATAATTTTAATAATTATTAAAATTATATGTATTTATTATTTTATATATTAATTTCTTATTTATGAAATTATTTTTTAATTTCATTAGTTAATCAAATTTATGTTATTTAGAGGAATTTTTATAATTATCAAGGACAAAATAATCTTTACGAGTCTTTTATCCAAATCTTTAACTCAAAAAGCTTCTTTTAGGAGCTTTTTGAAAATGACAAATTTCACCTCAATCCGTTGTTATAATCCTCTATTTACCAAATATTCAAATTAACAAATTTAGCTGATTAAACCTCTAAAAATATTCTAAATATTTAATTTTAACTCAAAAATTATTTACTAAACAGGACCAAAACAAAAAAAGAGATTTGTCCCTTCACCTAACATATATACAATAAAACTGAAATTAAATGCATGTGAAAGGACGACGGTCCAATATGCTTAATTGGATATATTTCTAATTTTGTCCAATGCTTGGCTAGCTGTTTCAAGGCTGTCTGAATATTACACATATCGGTTTGCTTCACCTCAAATAATATAGATATATTAATGCGTATAATAAGTCAAATTGATTAAGTTTTAGTTTAGTTTCATTACTATCTTTGGTTTTACAATAGTTCAGTTATACATGGTATCTTCATATCCGAAAATGATCCCAACGTTTTTATAATTGATTAATTTTAGGTGGTCCCCGAAATCTTGTAATACTAAAGATAATAAAATCGGAAATCTACATGATTTCAGAAATAGACACTGTCAGGTGTTACAACATTCTACCTATGAAACAGAACTGCAAAATTTGATATTTAAAAATTAGACCTATCTTCACCAACTTATCCATAAGTTGTCGTTAGGCCTAACACCATCCAATCATCAATAATTTTATGAGCTATAAATATTCATAAAACCGAAGAAGAAAAGACATGATGAGAACACAACATGATAAGGGAAACGACACCTTTCTCTCCTCCCATCTTTTTTCTCTCTTTGCAACTCCAACGACTACATTGACCGCGTCTCTCCATCCCAATGCTAAAAAATTGAAACACCGCATGTCACCTTCAATCAACTTGATTCTCCTCTACATCTCCCTTACCTGGCATCTCATCATTTAAATTCAAGTTTAGAAGCTAATCTAAAATGAAAACAAATTGTTGACTCGTTATTAAAATTTACAAACTCATCAGATTTACACATTATAGGTGTGATATACTCTGGTTATCGGTATAGATATTTGTTTTAAAGGTGTGTCTTTCATTGGTATCATTTTTACGCAATTTTATATTGTGATTAAATATTTGTAAATTTAATTATCGTTTTTTAAACAATTGAGTTTGTGGGTGTTAGAAAAGTCAATGCATAATTATGAGTTTTATCTATCTAATTTAAGTTGTTAAGACTTTGATATTGCACTTTATAAAAATTGACAAGTTAATCCATTTGTTAATAAAGACATAGCATATAAAATTATGAAATGGGAAAAATAAAACAAAATGAAGTTGGAAATGGAGCCCTACATACCAGCAATTGGTTTGTCTAGCGAGATGAGGAGTTAGATCCCTCAGATAAGGTCAGAGGTTCGAATCATTACGTTGTGAATGAAAAAAAAAAGGGTCGAGAGCCACTCTCATAGTAGGTCATTATAAAATTCGATCTAGATTAATCGATCAATAGGTCGGATATGTAGTTAAACCAAAAGAAAAAAGAGCCCTACATCTTGGAATTGTTGGTTCATTTGGGCCAACTTGTTCCTTCTTCCATAAATGCAGAACAGTACAAGTGGAGAACAGATGAATACTAGTGTTGAGGGTAGTACGTCGTTATTAAAACCAGATAGCCAAATCTTACAATGCTTATGATAAGAAGATAGATCCCACGAGTGATGGGTCATCTCATCTATAATCAAAACTAAACTACATACAAAAACAGAGTTATGTTAGATTCCGATAATCTTTTTAATAAAGTTTTAAGTTTATACAATGACGGATTTTAAAAAAACAATTTAAAGATATATTAAGTTTCTTTATAAAAAAATAAAAGCTTAATGAAAAATTTTCTATCGGCACGGTCTCATTATTGTCTACATCTGAATTTGAACATCGATAAATAAAAAAACCAATGTTAAAAGAATTTATTATCTGAAATGATCTATTCAATTTTAAAGTTAATAGAGACTCTAATGATTATCGAACATAATCAAAAAGTAAAAAAATAAAAAAATAAAAAATGCATGTACGTATATTTTGAAACATAGAGAAAATCATGGATGAGACCTTATCTCTAACACCAGAAACATATGGTACAATTGGGATAATGTTAACATCTTACGTTAACAATGTCATGTCTCTTAACCTCCTCAAGTTTTAATCAATGATTAATAATATATGTTCTGTAACAGTTATGCAATGAACCGTCTCCTTCTATACAATTATTTATGAAAAAATACTTCAAAATTTTATTAAATCATATATATTTTTTTGGCCTCCCGTTTTTTTAAAGTTTTAACTTGACTAATTCAGATCGATCCACGTTGCACGTTTAATTTTGACGGATGAATCATTTAGCAAGAGTTTTTGTATACAAAAAGTCTCGAACTCGAAATCTACTTAAATTATACAATAAATGGTTTAAAAAATTCGATCAAACCGAACCAATCTACCAGAAAACCACGTCCAAATTTGAAGCCCAAAGTTTGATTTGGGCTGAGAAGTTAATAAAATTTCTAACAGAAACCAACTGATCCGACCCAACAGTTGAAAGAATTTTCCAACTTCAGACAACCGTGGTGTTGGAAAAAACAGAAAGTACAAGGACGGAGCCAGAATCTGAAAAAAAAATTGTTGGGGGTGGTCACTGGACAGGTTTATCTTTTCCCTTCAACTAGAGTTTTTGTTTCCGTCCTTTCTCTCTCAAAACCTCAGCTTTGCTCCAAAGAATGCCACTTTATTTGATAAATTAAACTAAGAAAAAAATATGGCATTTTGGCGTAGAATCAATCAATCCAAGCTTCAACTTATATCAAATCAATACAGGAGATTTCACTTTCAAGCTCCCCGTGCATCTTCTGTTAATCAAACGAGGACCACTGCTTTAGAGAAACCCGTTTGCAGTATCGGCCATAAGCCCTCTTATTTCGACAGCAATGTCAGGTCTTTTGCTGCCCCTGTTCAGGTAGATTTGCAAACTTGGATTAACTTTTTGTTAATTTACTGCATTTTTTTCCTTTTTGAATCCAGTTATGTTGTTTGTTTTTGATGAATAGTTTATTGGGGTAATAGCACTAGACGTCGCTAAAGCATGAGTTGAATTCTATGTTAGTCCCGAAAGGTATGTTCCGAATAGCTTGTATATGCTAAGTTAGTCCAATGTTGATTGATTCATTAGTTCAGTTATAACATTTTTGCAGTTTATGATTGAATTGATTTAGAATTTGTCTCACAATTCGGGCCATCGGTGACACCTGGTGCAATTAATATTTTTTTATTTGTTTGGCAACTTGGAGGGGTAATTTGATCATGATATTCGGTAATAGTTTGTTTCTTTGAATTTCCAGGGTTAATTTGATGTGTTTGATTATTTCAGGCTACTAAGAATAAGAAGGTGGAGCAGCAAGGCAAGGAAAAGCCGCGTTTAAATAAGCAAATCACTGCTAGTTTTGTTAGATTGTATTTGACGTTGACACGGTTTTTCACGAGTAAAATGAAGGGTCTTTACTGATATGCCTGTATTATGTCATAGCGATGTGAACTTGCGAGTAGGGTAGGCTTTCAAATTAGAAAATTTCAATCGAAGTGAACACGAGAGATAAGAATGGAAGACTGAACTGAATCGTGTAAAATGGTGGTGTTATGGTAGTCGTTAGCTATTTTAGATCGGATTATGATTTATGAAATCGCAAGCCAGAATTCTGTTGTCTCGATTCAAGAAGCATTGCAACAAGCAAGGAAGCAGGGTGTCGATTTAGTCGAGGTAGAAAATGCCTAACCAACTCGGAGAACATTCTATGATTCACGCAGGTTCAAAAAAAGGTTGACCCTGATGGACTATAACAAGGAAATGTACCTACGAAGTCGAAAGGAAAAGGAAGTTGCTAAAAGCAAGGTAAGTTGCATGATTCAAGTTCATTTTTCTGATATCATATTTCACGCCGGCTAATTTTGTCTTTGTTTGTGTATGCATGGACCTGCCTGTTCTTCATACAACGTTTTAGCTATACGTTTTTCTTAATAATTTTATTTTCCGTAGTCAGGGGAGACGGTAAAGAAAGGAGTGTGCGACATTCGATTCAAGGGAAAAATAGTAAGTTCTTTCTATAAGAATTTTTATCATCTTTTTTCCTTATGTTCATTTAACATTTTTATACATCCTGAAACCGTGTTGCTAAACATCAATCAACGATGGTGCTGAAGACATTAGGAACAAAAAATGTTTTAAGGCTGAACAACATAGTGACTGTTGGCTGGAGCATTTGATTAAACTTTTACACATTCGTTATTTACCCATTGGGTTTCCCAAACTGCTTAACTGCCGATACACAAATTTAAGCTGGTTTTCTGAATCTTCAACTAAAATCTTGAACATATGTAGATGAGAACCATGACAAAGTTCATCTGTTTCTGCAGGAAGAAAATGACCTAAAGTTGAAGGCAGAAAATGCCATACGATTAGTGGAACGTGGTTACCGAGTAAAGGTACTTCTACTCAATGGTTTAAGTACAGTAATATATGTTTTACGGTGCTGTTATGGTTCTGAATTCTAATGAATATTGATGTTGTCTGTTGTTCTCCAATAGTGTATGGCCATGGGCAAGGGTAAGGAGGGCGAAGTCGAGGACTTGGGAGGAATATTGTCTCGTCTCACTAAATTGGTATCTCGTGTTCCTATACTTGTTTTTTGCACCTAGTGTATCATATGGACTTTTGATTCCTTGTTTATGTCTCCTCTTCCCCCTAATCCCCTCCGCTTATTTCGCAACCTTTTATTATTGATTTGTCAGATTGAAGGTGTATGTGTCGTGGAAAGTGGGCCAAAGGTGGAGAGAACAAATGCGTATGTGATAGTCAAGCATGCCAAATTTGGCCCGGCGAAGAAAGGTGGTGGAAAAAAGCCAAAGGTTGCTGATGGTGATATGGCTGAAACTTCTTCTGAATCAGCTACTGATAACCAAATGTCCGTGGATGAATCTACTGAATCCGGATCAGAGTCTGAAGATACAACATTTTCAGACAAAGATGACCTGCCTATGTCTTCGCCTATGCAAATGCAGGATGAAAATGTTGTCAACAGATACAAAAGAAGTGAACCGAGTAATCAGCTTCGACCTGGTAGCCCAGTTAGGTCAGAGCCTCAGTTTTCATATCCACAACGGGAACCACCTAATATGAGCCACAGTACAAGAGAGTCAATCAGATCAGAACCCCAGTTCCGATACCCACCAGAACAACCACCTGAAAACATGGGCCAGAATACAAGACAGGCAGACAGGTCAGAGCCCCAGTTCCCATATCAACGACGACAACCACCCCAAAACATGAATGCCACATCCTCAGCGCAAGGCACTAAGCAAGCCGGTAATGAAACTTCAAAGCCTCCCATGAGCTTTGGGTTATTTAGCATTCCCAATGCAAATTCATCTGGCAAGCAGGGTACAGCATAGTGGATGATGCGTATTGACTTTTTTTTGTATCAGCATGGATATGCATTCCTCTCCTCACCATTGTATTTGGATGATATGCACAAACTTTCAATTCGACTAAATGTGCATAATTGAATCAAAATCAAATTTATACTCGAATTGCAATTTATGCTCTAATTATTCCGATTAAAATATTAATAAGTGACATGGAAATTATTTTCCTGCCGTTCAACTCCATGCATAAGTTTTACGAAACAATGCAGATTTGAAACGATGCGTTTTACTACTTTCGATTTTTCCACGTAAGCCCGCCCTTTCTCTCTCTTAAAAGACTTGTTGCCAAAGAAACCGAGTTATAAAACTTGCAAACCTTGCTCCTCTCTGCTGAGTTACTACTGACTCGGTTCTTGCTTCCTCCAAATCCAATGCACTTCATCTCGTGAATCAAAGGTCAGTTTTAATCGATTCCCTTTCATATTTAACTTTTGCTTCTTCTTTTTTAATCTCGATTTTTCATATAAAATTCAAAAATATTTCAGATTTCTCGAAAATGACTCAAGATGTAGAAATGAAAGATCAAGCCGCTCCTCCCAATTCTCTCGCTTCTTCTTCTCCTTCAACTTTGCGCCGTAAGTTCAATCATTTAACCTCTCTAAACAACACGTGTTTTTTTTCACATTTTCTGAGAAAAACTTATGTGAGCTGGGTAATTATGGATTTGAATAAATTTCTGGTTTAGATTTGAAGGAAATTGCGTCTCTGGTAGAGACTGCAGCTTATGACCGTGAAGTTCGTCGGATTTTGCGGGCTGTAAGACTTACCATGGCTTTAAGACGGAAGCTGAAATCATCTGTGCTTTCTGCGTTCCTCAGTTTTGCACTTACCCCCGGATCCGAGGCCCATTCTCGACTCTCTTCTCATCTTCCTAAGGTATTTTTTTTATATATTGGGACGTCGCAGTATTCAGTTATTCATATGCATTTGCTTCTTTTTTTTAGTGGTGGTTTGGTTTTATGCCGGTGATCAAGTGAATTGAAAACATATCTGAATTTGTAAATCTACTTAAAAATTCGAATATGTTTATTTATCTACATTAAATTTGAATCCCAAGTTATTACAAATTAAAGCGGATAATGTATTTGGATATCCGAATTTGTCATCCGCAAAAATAAAAACAGAAGGGTTAATATATGCATCTAATACGACTCTTCTACGGATAGTAATTAATATATTTGAATCTAAATATTATATGAATCCGCAACATATGTGTATTATCCAAAACAAAGTAAATTGAATATCTGCAAATATCCGAATCCGTACTATCCATTGCCGTGGCTATCGACAAGTACTATAAAATTGATTTTTTTTAATAATATTTATTTTCTTTTAGAATTCAATTATTGGATGTTGTTTGTAGGAAGATGAACATGAGATGGAAGTTGACACTGCAACCTCTGCAGCCCAAGCTACCGCTAAGCATTCCCTGCCCGAGCTAGAAATCTACTGCTACTTGGTTGTCCTGATATTTCTGGTTGATCAAAACAAATACAATGAGGTATACATTTGCAAGTAGTTTCTCGTGATATTACCTCTTCCTTTTATGTAACGTTTATATCGTTTCAGGCGAAAGCGTGTTCCTCTGCCGGCATTGCCCGGGTGAAGAATGTGAATAAGAGGACTGTTGATGTTCTAGCAGCTAGGCTCTATTTCTATTATTCTCTTTGCCATGAATTCACGGGTGATCTTGCTGAAATTAGGGGGTGAGCTATACTGTACTCTAAGCTAACTTTTATATCCTTCGTATACACGACCAGAAGTACAATTCAGTAAAGTATGATGTTCTAGGTCTAATCAGATGATCTTTTATTGACAGTAACCTTCTAGCCCTGCACCGGATTGCAACATTGCGCCATGATGAGCTCGGCCAGGTAAAATTTCGAATGTTGGAGCGTTATATCTCTGATGTTAGGGGTCTTATACTTTGATATTGTTGTCATGTAGGAAACACTTCTCAACCTGCTTCTTCGAAATTACCTCCATTACAATTTGTATGATCAAGCGGAGAAACTGAGGTCAAAGGCACCTAGATTTGAAGCTCACTCAAATCAGCAGGCAAGTAATGGTTTTTCTTATTTTGAAGGCACCCATGTTTGCAAGATGTTGTTTGCTTTATTACAGCCTAGTAACTTCATCTTTATGATGTTATGAATTTGTTTCCTGGAGATTTGACATGGCTAATTGTCATTGTTATAGTCATAAAAACATTAAATTTGGCTTTTACATACTAAGACAAAGGTTCTCTGCTGCAGTTTTGTCGATACCTCTTTTACTTGGGGAAGATTAGGACAATTCAATTCGAGTGCACGGATGCCAAAGAGTGTCTCCTCCAAGCTTCTCGGAAAGCCCCTGTCACGGCCCTTGGTTTTCGGGTTCAGTGCAACAAATGGGCAATTGTCGTCCGATTACTGCTAGGAGAAATCCCTGAGCTAACCCTTTTTATGCAGAAAGGCATGGAGAAGGCATTGAGACCATACTCTGAACTGACAAATGTGAGTTTGTCACACATGATTTTCTTTTTTTTTTGCTTTATAAATTAACAGGTCCGATATTCCTAGTTTTGAGAACACAACTAGTGTTTGACTGCATTTTCAGGCTGTACGCATTGGGGATTTGCAGCTCTTCAAATCTGTTGCTGAGAAGTTCTCCTCAAGCACTTTCAGCTCAGACCGGACCCATAACTTAGTTGTTAGGCTACGGCATAATGTCATTCGTACAGGGCTGCTCAAGTTAAGTATCTCATATTCTCGTATCTCACTCGATGATGTTGCAAAGAAGCTTAGATTGGACAGTGTTGCTGACGCAGAGAATATAGTAGCCAAGGCAATCAAAGATGGGGCTATCGATGCAACATTGGATCATGCCAACGGATGCATGCTATCAAAGGAGGCAGGAGATATCTACTCTACAACCGAGCCTCAAATGGCATTCAACTCTAGGATTGCTTTCTGCCTCAATATGCATAACGAGGCTGTTTGCGTACTTCGGTTCCCACCGAACTCGCACAAGGAGAAAGAAAGTGCCGAGAAGAGAAGAGAAAGAAAACAACAGGAGTAAGAGCCTGCAGAGCACATTGCGGAGGAAGACGACGATCAGTTTTAACTCGTCCACATGTAGAACTCAATTTATCCATCATGTCATGGCTTCATCAACCGATGCATTTTCGTTTTTAAATGATCTAGTACAAACGTTTTCATTTTCATTTATTGGGGTAGCATTTGTCTGAGGTTAATCACAATATATTAGAAAAGAGGTATAGAACATGAATATTTGAAAACAAAAAAAGTAAAAAAAAAATTCTTAAGCTAAAGAGATTGAAGCCATGTCTAAAAGTATTAAATCAGGCATATTATGCTGATATTACTAGTAGAATGGCTGAGAAGAGACAACAACTCAAAAGTTTGCAATTTGTTAATTTATCAGTGCATTTGGCCAGAAATGATATTGTAGCTGAGAAGCAATTACAGTTGGACCTTGCTGAGTTGGAAGCAGCTGAAACTCAGTTTTACCAACAAAAGGCTAAAGTTGATTGGCTTAGGGATGAAGACTAGGGAAACAATTCTTTCATGCTAATGTTGCTGCCAAAAAAAGAAAAACACCGTTAATTTTTTTAAATGATGAGAGCCAGAGTGTAGCCACTTTTGAGAGCATCTCAAATGAGCTTCTCTAATTTTATACTAAGCAGATTAGTATTGTGGATGAGATGGTACTGGAATGCAGTATTGAGGATCTGAGAAACATTTTGCAAGTCTCTATTCCTGATTTTGCACAAAAAAACTTAGTTAGTGATATAACAAATGATGAGATCAAAGCTGCTATTTTTAGTCAGGGCAATCATTTCACTCAATGCAGTTCTAAATCCTCTTTCCAATCCAATCTCCATGATCATGGGCATGGCCATTAGAAGTCCCAGTTGAACTACAGACTCTGAAGCCATGGCTGCCTTCAAGGCAGTTTCTCCCTTCGCCCTAGCTAACCTAGGACCAGATGGTTATACCTCCTAGTTTTTCAAGAAATCTTGGGCAACAGTTAGAAGGGGTTTTACTGCTGCTGTGAGGTATTTTTTCTTCTTCTCTTCTCTCTTGCTAGTCTTTAATGCCACTGTGATAACTTTAGTGCCTAAAATTTTAAATGCTTGTAAGGGTAGGGACTTTCGACCTATATCTTTTTGTTCCGTCATTTATAAAACAATTATTAAAATTCTGGTTGAGAGGTTGAAAAAATATTTACATGTTTTAATCACTAAAAATCAGTCTGCTGACAGAAGTATAGTTGATAATACACTTTTAGCACATGACAGAGTTAGAGATTATGGAAGAAAGTTAATCTCTCCTAGATGTGCTTTAAAAGTAGATTTACAAAAAGTATTTAATTCATTAAATTGGGATTTTCTAATCCATATTCTTGATGCTATTGGTCTTACCGAAAGATTTAGAAATTAGGGTATGTTTCACTGAGAGTAGGTTTTCTTTTGTCATGAATGGCAATTTAGTTGGGTTCTTCAAGAGGAAGAGGGAAATAAGGCAAGGAGATCCCCTCTTCCCTTATCTTTTTATGCTTGCCATGAATTTGCTCTCTCATATATTGGATATAGTTGCTGCAACTGGTGTATTTCAATTTTATCCGAAATGCAAAAAGGTACATCTCACTCACTTATGCTTTGCAGATGACCTGCTCATCTTTTGCAAGGATAATTTGGATTCTTTGTTTAGTGTGCAGAGTGTCTTAGACATGTTCTATACTTATTCTGGTCTAAAGTTAAATGTGGCCAAATCAAAGCTTTTCATTGCATGGGTTTCTTCTAAATAACAAGTTAATCTATGATCACTTACATGGTTTAAATTGGGAAATTGTCAGTGAGGTATTTAGGTATCCCCTTGGTCACTAGGAGTTTAACTAAAAAAGACTGCACTACTTTAATTGAGAAAGTACATAATAAGTTGATGCAATAGTTCAGTAGGCTTCTTAGCTATGCTGGTAGGTTACAATTGATAAATGATGTCATCTTTAGTGTTGTGAACTATTGGTGTAAATAGGTTGTGCTCCCTAAGTGTGTGATTGCTAAGATTGAGCAACTTTACATGGGTTTTTTTGGAACGACAAAAATGAACTTGCTTCAGGTGCTCGGGTGGGTAGAAAGTCATTTGTACTCCCAAGAATGAAGGTGGTCTCGGTGTAAAGGATCTTATCACATGGAATAAAGCTTGTTTGATACATCTGATTAAGGATTTACTTTCTGATGAAGGGTCCTTGTGGGTTGCTTGTGTTTAAACTTATGCATTCAAGGGAAGGAATCTTTGGACTATGAAATGTAAGCAACAGTTCAGTTGGAGTCTTAAAAAGACACTCAAGCTTCGGCCTATTTTGCAAAACTTGCTTTCAGCTGGTGTCTTGAAAGTTGAGAGAATATAGAATGATATTAGAATTGCCAGTCCTGGGATACTTTGGCATAAAATTGTTTGGTTCAGCCTGCGAGTGACAAAGCATTCATTGATAGCTTGAATAGCTATCCTAGATTGTTTACCTACATTGGATAGACTGCAACGTATGGAATTGAGTATTGTTAATTGTTGTTTACTTTGTGGCACTGATTAGGAGACCAAAAATCACCTCTTTGCAGACTGCTCCTACTCAAAGCAGGTCTGGGGGTGCTCTTGCTCTGTGTGGTCATACTAGAAGGGTGATGCATTGGGATGGTGAACTAGAATGGCTTTGCTCTAGATTAAAGGGTAAATCTTTGATAATTTTCATTCTCAAACTTGCGTGGAACTCATATGTGTACCCCTTATCGGAAGAATAAAATTGAATGAAATTTAGAAATACAAATAGCGATTATAATAGTCTAATAGATTGCATAAAGGACACTGTTTATTATAAAGGTCCAGAGTAGAAATATTCAAATGGATGATGTAAATAGAACTATATGTGCAGCTTGAGTAATTCTTTGAGGGATGGCCTCCCAAGGGCACGAGCATATAGTTGATGTTACAAAATTTTTCATGTTTTCTTGGATAATAGAACACACCAATTGTCCACAAAAAATAAAATTACAAAAATGTATGAAGAGTACAATGACTACAAACATTTTTTTTGTTGAAAACTAGACTGTATTCAAAGTGAAAAGTTTACAAAAGAATCACACCACAAACATTGAAATTTCTATACATCAAATAGAACAATAAAGCCCTAAAGGTGTGAAGTCAATAAAGTACAAGGCTTATCACTTTTAAAAAATCTAACAATCTTCTGATAAAAATCTAACAATATTACTATTTTGACCAGAGTGCTCTAATAAGAAAGCAGGTTCTTTCGTTGCTTGATCTTGGCAAAACGACAAGACCACAAAAGGGAATCAAACTTTACTGACCACCGATCTTCGCTGCTAACAACGCTCGAGTGATATTCGTCATAGGAACGCTAAACTGATAAGGCAGATAATACTTTCACAAAGACAAACTAACACTGTCACAAGACAGACTAACACTGCCATAAAAGCAGACGAAACTACTGCCCTAAAAGCAGATGAAAAACTGTAAAAAAACAAATATAAAATAAAACTGACAAAGTAAGAAACAAGAAAACATACAAATAGAATTCATCAACAAAGATGAATTTTTATTTAATACAAATTAGTAAAACGGTCAAAGGCCGCCGTCGAAGAAGAAAAACTTTAAAAAATTTAAAAATTCCTTGTAACGGCTTCAGAGAAAATGAAAGGAGTAGATAACATAATTAAACATTACCTTATTATACTATTACTTTTTAGCCAAAAAAATATATTATTATTTATTAAAAACAATTACAATGATCGACCATCATTTGAGATAATCGTTAAACCGCTTAAATAACATTAAAAATTGGATTCATAATCTTATGAATAAATAAAATAAATTAAAAAATTATCTACGTAATAAATCTCCATTATATTATTTTTAGTTTTTGGGTGCTCTTCAATAATACGGACTGAGAATTTTAGGGTTCAAGCGATTATTTTCTACCGAAGAACTCTTCTAAATCAATATTTCAAATCACCGAATATGTTGATATTGACCTTTTAATTTGTGGCGGCCGTTTGTTTTATCTATTTTTTTTTAAAATTTTTTCCACCCTCTCAAATTAAGGTTGATTTTAGGGCTTTGTTTGCCATGATCTGTTTCGGCCTTATGATTATTTTTATCTCGAATTTCTGTCATTATATTGTTGTTTTTTTGTCTTTTTATAGTAATGAATGCTTCTCTTTGTTTGCCATGATCTGTTTCGGCCTTATGATTATTTTTATCTCGAATTTCTGTCATTATATTGTTGTTTTTTTTGTCTTTTTATAGTAATGAATGCTTCTCTTTGATCAAAAAATTCTCTATAATATATAATATAAATTATTCTTTTCGTCCTATTTATTTTCTCTATTATTAATTTTTTACACAGTTTTAAGAAAAAAAATTTGTGTAAGAATGTGTAAGAAAGATGATGTAAAATAATTGAAACGACAATTTTATCCTTAAAAAGTTAAATTTTATTTTGTTGAAAAACTAAAAAAAATGTATAAAGAAAAATATACCTTATAAAAATTATTAATTTTTTAATAAAATATTTTAAATAAAATAATTTTAAAATATAAAAAAATATATTAAGTGGAACAGAATAAGTAATTAATAAATAAATTAGAAACAGCCGGTTATAAAAAAAATAAAAAAACAATGACAATATTGTGGAAGAAATCTGTCATTGTCATGTTTTTTATTTCTGAATTTACAAAAACCTAAAGCTCGACATGTGCTGATGAATGTCAAAGTACGAAAACCCCGAGACAAAAGAGTTCATTTTTTTTTGTCTTTTTCATATAAAGAAATCAGCTTTCAGACACTTCCCATTAGTCAAACTTTCTGACATAGAAAACTGGAAAACAAATCTCTAGCTTCCTGTCTGGTATTCTTCCCCTTTATTTAGTAATCTTCATTGGGTTGTTTCATTGCATGTGCTTATTATTTTTTGTTTATACAAGGTGATCTTCTGGAATTCATATGAACATCCTCTGTTTGGAAGGGTGGAAAGTGTAGGAAAACATGAAAGAAAATTAATATCGGAATGCTGAAGTTCAGTGTCTTCTTCTTTTTTGGGGGGTCATGTGTGATCACCATGACTTATGAATTCTGGTTTTGAAAAATTAACAAGAAGACCAAAAGGGGTTTTGGGTCAAAATTTTCCTGCTTTTCTCTTGAGAAGAAACAGATCTATTTTTTCTTTTCCTGATTTGTAAATTGTTTTCTGAGAAAAAGTATCTTTGTGAATTTTTTAGTGAATTTTGAGTTTTATTTTTTGTTTCTGTGTTTTAAAGAGGTAAAGGCCATGGATGGGACTGGAAGAGTTCACCCAGCTTGTCCTAATGCTGCAAATCCATACCATGAATGTGGTGTCCTCTGCTTAGAGAAAATTGCTGAAGGCAATGGAACAAAGGCAAAGGAAAAAAAGACATTAAGTAATCAAATCCAATCCTTGCTTAGCTGCTTTATTTCCAGCTTTTTATGGTCATTGTTTGTTCAATTCTATGGCAAATCCATGTTAATTTTCCTGTTAATTGCTTAATGGAAAACACCTTGAACTTGAGCTTCATGTGCTATTGATTCATTTACTGTGATTGCTGCAAGGTTGATTACTAGAATCTAGTTAATGGTTTAAGTAAACTGGTAGAAGTTTATTTGTGGAAACTTGTTGGCCCTTGAACCGAAGCATCATCGATCTAAAGGATGTTTTGGTCTAGCTGTCATGTTGGTTGAGTACTCGTTAGCTCCTTAGCAAGAACTACGGCTCGAATTTCAACAGTAGTTCCATTTGATGGACGATCTGTATGTATCACTATTAGCCCTCTCTCAGGAAGAGCATGCTCGGAATAAATGTTTGTTCGGGCGTCAGCACCTTTGCAGTTGGTTTCCCCTTTGTCTATAGCTTCTCTTTAGCTTGGCTGATAAGGACATGTTTGTAAGGCTACCATTGAAACTTTAAATTTGTTAGCATAATTTCTGACCGGAGTTTGGAATGTAGAAAATGGTAAACAAAGAATTTGTGTATGAGAAAAGGAATGGTGATCGGGGTCGAGTGGAACCAAATTGCCCTAAATCATCTTAACTCATGCAAAATATATGCGATGGAACCTAAAAGAATCCGGTAAGGATGCTTAGGTTGTGGTGTATTCTAAGATTTTATTTGTTCTGTTCCGGCAGAATGTTGTGGATTGACTTTTATATGTATTTTTGAAAGTTTGGTAACATCGATGGACTCTCGTCGAAATGATGTTTTCTTTCAAGGTGGTGGTGTGGTTACATGTTCCTGACTACGGTTTTTGTCGTTGTAGGTTCAAAATTTCTTGATGCCTCCAGAAGCTTTGGTAGGAAAAAGAAATCTGAATCTCTGCCACAGACCCCTCGAGCACTTGAAAGCCCCCATGCAGCAGGTGCAGTGTACCCCGGTGACCCTAGGTCACCTCGGTCACATTTTTCTAGGAAGAAGATGGAAGCAGAGAATGGTGAGTTGTCTTCATCTTCTGAGCAACACTCTGAAGAGATTTATTCCCAAGATCAATCATTTGAGAAGGCACCAATTCAATACTCTCAACCATTGCATATGTCCGGAAAACTCATGGTAAGTTCCTCGCTTTCTAACTGGAGAACTCGCACGCTGACGCACTTGCATATGAGTTTTGTATCCATGTGAATCCTCTCTGATGCCTTTGTCTCTTACAGTCTCCTGTTGATGCACCGACCAAAGTTAAACAAGAAGAGAAGGTACAAGATTCTCCGAAGATAAGTCCGGATACAAATGCTAAGGATGTAAGAGAAGCACTTAGCTCAGCCTTTAGTTTCTTAGGAATTGGCCAAGCTCAAGAAGACAGCGACGAGGAGGAAGAGGTCGAATCTGTTATCTCTGATTCGTGTGTATCGGTTGGAAAATACCATGTGAAAACAAGCATCTCCACAATTCTACAGTCGATTTTCGACAAGTACGGAGACATAGCAGCTAATTGTCATTTGGAATCAGCTTCCATGCGTGCTTATTATTTAGAATGCTTGTGTGCTGTAGTTCAAGAGCTACACTCCACTCCGTTCAAGCAACTGACTAAAGCAAAAATAAAAGAGATGTTTTCTGTTCTCAAGGACGTTGAATCTGCAGGTATTGATGTCAGTTGGCTGCGTGTTCTACTCAACGAAATCTCAGAAGCCGTCGAGCTCGCTAGTCAACGCCAAACTTTCGAAGCCAAAAAGGGCAAGCACGACCAATCATTAGAGTCGGTAAAGAAAGAACTGGAATTGAAAATGGAAGATCTAGCTCAAAAAGAAAAAGAAGCTGCCGTTGCACGAGAGCAAGTAAAGGAAACCAAGGCTCGTTTAGACGAAATCGAGCGTCAGTGTTTGGAATTGGACAAAACCATTTCGACGATAGCGTCGATCATAGATAAATTCCAGGGCAAATCTCTGGCAGATGAGCTCTTGTGATGATGCTTGATGAGCAAGACATTAGTATATTTGATATGTTGATGTTATTTATTATTTACCTTTTGTTTGGTACTTGAATATCGCCACATGAAAGTAGCTTTGTGTAGAGAAAATTTGGAAATAGGCTTTGTATGTGATACTGGGATTTTCTTGAATAATTGAACTGCCAAGAATAGTTGAGCACTTGATCTTAGCCACAAGGCTTAATATTGGAGTGAACATTTATATTTTACTTTTTTTTCAATTTTTAGTCCTTGAACTTGATAATACTTTAACTTAATCCTTCAAATTTATTTTAGTCGACGTTAATACTTATATTTGACAACTTTTTCATTTTAATTTGATGATCGTGTCATATATCCTTAAAATGATTAAAGGTGGATAAAAGAAATCAAGATTAAGGATCAATGTAGACAAAAAAAGTTTAGGAGCCAAGTTGAAAAAAGTGAAATAGTAAATTAATTGTACCAAAAGTATTCATACTATTGTTTTGGTCTCTAAATTTCAAAATATTTTAATTTAGTTTTAAAAGTATCAAATGTATTAATTTAACAAAAAAGAAATATGTATATTTAGCTCTTCTAAAAATTAATAGTTCAATTTATATCATTTGAGTTCTTAATTAAATGAAAAATTACATTGTCTTTTTAATAGTTTAAGGTGATTACAAGGTAATGTATGTTCGTACATATTCTTAACCCTTTGACAATACACAACCACCTTGCAGACAAAGCAATTTGAACTCGGGTCTCCTAGGATGAGCATCATTCGCTTTTTCACTGAAATCACTTGTTAAGTTCTGAAAATTTACATTGTTAGCTTCATTTCAAAAATGATAATTCAATTTAAAGTTTTTTTTTTATAATTATCGATATCTAATTGATTAACTGACTAATCCAGATCGAGTATTACAAAGACTCGTTAAGGGACAATCCTCCCAACTCAATTTATTCCATTCACGAATATTAATACAATTTTTTATTAGATTCAATCTCAAAATCTCATAACTCCTTCTTGACCACCCCATGAAAAAATTCTTGACTCCATCACTAAATTTGATTCACGTGTATTAAAATATATTTTATACGAAAATTAATAGATAAACCCATAATTGGTACGATATTATCACCTTAAAGTATATTATTGTTGATTGTCAAAATAGACAGGGACCAAAGATGGGGATTCGATGGTGGTCGTTCTGGGTTGGAGCTTGTGTGTTGTTCTTTGTTGTTCGTGGGTAATGGTATCTGAGGTGGTCTATCTGTCTCGTTTTCCTTACTGCATGTCCAGCTTTATACTACTTGGACAGGTGTCATGATAGGGTTATCGTGGAAAGTCGATTGGAGTAGCGTGATGTTGCTCATAGTCTTGTCTGTTCGCTACAGATTGTAGAGGGTATCGCACAGTTCGCGGGTGACCCTGTGCGTTGTGGTCCGCGTGTGTTGTTATGCTCATCACCGGATGTCCCTTATGCTTCGTCATTCGCAACCTTATTCATTTTGGCTTCGACACATGGCAGTAGGTGTTTATAGGTACTAACAATTGCCTCTCGGGTGAGGGAATGTTATAAAGCGACCTTGGCGAACCTGAGGAATTGAAAGAGGGTTCGACAGGCGGGGAAGTTTTTTGTATTAATAGTTTGTGAAATTTTTAACTCATGTATATTTTACGAAACGTCACATAATGGAATTTGTTGATGGTCCGGTCGATTTTCTTTGGTGGTAAACCGTTGCATGTGAAATGTCACATGATGAACCTCTTTAATAGTGAAGCGTGTCGAAGAAGACACGGTTCTTAGTTATAAATAAACTTTAGTTGGCATTCTTGGCTTTTACTTTGTTTGTCTTATTTGTTGCTGGTGAGTTTTTTTAAGAGAGTAAAAGAAACCTTGGAAAAGGAAAGATACAATCCCTCATGCGTTGATGGTTGAGTCATCTGTTGTGGTGAGCAATGAGGTTCGTTGTACTACCAAATTATACGAGCTGTTAAAAATGCTGGAGTGTCAAGGTCTTCTTGCTGTTAATCATTTTCGTTATCAGTTTAGTATGCTGGTTGAGACATTTCGTCTGAGTACATGCTCTAATGAGAAAAGGTCATGGTTTTTTTATTCCTATTTACTTTTAATGCTGGGTTTCATTTGTCTCCACAGCATATGCCTAGTATACTTATTATTCATTTCCTAAGCAACTGTAACCACAAGCCTCTTCCTATTTAAAGTGCCAATAATAGAGAGAGTTTGATCATCTTTTTATAACAAACAAAAATCAAGATATTTCCTCCACATCACCCATATACGCCCATTTATAGCATATTCATAATTGCAAGAGATACTCCAATCACTCGAGAGAGTAGTCATAATGACCTCACTTTTAGCCTGTCGAATCCTGGTTTTCATAAGACATAACACTTCCACATTGAGCTTATTCATTCTGTTTAAAACTCTTTGTTGTTTAAGAGGATTGTTAAATCCCTGTATGTTTTAGAAGCATATTGTCATTGAGTAAGAATAGGCACTGTTCCCTCTGAACCAACAATCACATCTTTACTCTGCTTGTATTTCTTTATATGGTCTTTCTTTTTAGTTTTTATTTCCTGGAGTAAATTAGCCACCCCTAAAAATGCTGCCTTAGGTAATCGAACCATACCATCAGCAATGCCATATTGTAATTCATCATGCTTCTTTGAAGAACCTGTCAATCATTTCTTCCCTTTTCTTTTCTCATTTTTAGCAGAATCTTGCAAAGTAGAAAACTCAATATCATTCGAGTCCAGGATGGCTTGTACTAGAGGATCCAAAGCATTAGCATGAGCTTCAGACCCAACCCCAGTAGTTAGAGCCTTAGTCTCAAGTCACGGCCCACGAGCCAAGGTCCGAGTCATTGGCACCACAGGGTGCACACCAGGGTTCCCAAGAGGTTCAGATAGAGATTTTAGGCCCAAAGAGACCACCAGACTTAGCCCGATCCGTGAAAGATTCTATAAGGCTTATCCATCCACTTTGACCTATGTAAACTTGCCTTGTATACATAGGATTTGTTGCCATAGATAGAATGGAATATTCCCAGGATTGTACCATTGTGGTTGGTGGGCTTTGATTATAGCCGTCGATGTAAATTTGTATAGACCGCCGGATTAGGGGGAACTCAACTATAAATAGAGGTATTCCCCTCCTCATTTTATGTATCCAAGTTTCCAATGAATAAAGGCATTTACTCTAAATCCTCTGAGTGCTCTTGTGTTCTTTTCTTTATTCTTGATCGTTCTTTCGAAGTTCTTCTTCGCTCATCTCGTTTTATCCGATTCCGCGTAGAACGCTTTACGTTTTTCGGTGCTTGGGAAGTTTGATCTTCTGAGAGGGTTGAAAAGGCTTACTTAGGCGTTTGTCTTGAGTCACATCGCCTAAGGCCACACGGTGGGTTGGTTGGAACTCTAGCCACGTGATAGTTGGTATCAGAGCCTTATTCGAGCAACGTGAGCTAGTTCGAGGCACGAAGCATCGAGTTGAGATGAGACCAAAGAAGGGAGAGAATGCTGCTGCGAGTCAGAAGGGTGTTGAGACCCAAGCTAACAAAGGAAGCCGAGCAAACTCGAGGGACAAGTTATAGGCGCTCGAGGAGAGGGTCACCAGGCTTGAGGGATCTATTAAAGATTCTTTGGAGCGACTCGATGTAGTGGATACACGGCTCGAAGAGCTGGATGACCAGGGTGATCAGTCAGAGGGAAAGAGATGCTCTCGAAGCCATGCTGAAGGCCTTGAGGGTGGAAATAGTGGATCTGAAGGCGGAAGTGATGGTTTATCAGGCTGTCATACGGAATGGTATGTTAACCACGACGACACCGAGACCAATGAAGAACATTCCGAAGCCAAAATAGTTCAAGGGGAACCGATCGGTGAAAGATGTTGAGAACTTTATTTGGTGCATGGAGTAGTACTTCCGGGCAATAAGAATCACAGATGATGCTGAGAAGGTAAATACTGCTGTTGTTTACTTGACTGACGTTGCTTTGTTATAATGGCAACGTAGATGCCTTGATGAGAATAATGGGGGCACGGGAGTTGGAACCTGGGAGGAGTTCCAAGCGGAGTTCAAGCAGAGTTTTACCCGAGTAACACGGAGAAAAAAGCCATGACCAAGTTTATGAGGCTTCAACACGAGGGATCCATTACGGATTACATTCAGGAGTTTAGTGAGCTACAACTCCTTATCCCCGGCTTGTGTGAGAAAGATGCGCTTTTCACATTTATGGATGGACTGAAGCCATAGGCCAGGACCGAGTTAGAGCGGAGGGATATGCAGGAGCTTTCCAAAGCCTTAGCCATTGCGGAGTCCTTGACCGACTATAGTGCTTACAAGTCTATGGAGTCCAAGTCTTCCAAGCCACGTGGCAAGGGCAATGGTGGGAGAGACGATGATGAGTCCAGAGATAGCAGCGATGATGGCAATGAGAGGCCATCGACCAAGCCCAACCGGTATGCGAAACCAGATGATCAGAAGGATCAAAGATCTATAAGGTGCTACCATTGTGATGGTCCACACGTAGTGAAAGACTGTCCCAAGAAGAGGAGTCGCCTCGATGCCATTGTCCATGAGGATGACGAGTCAGATGGAGAACCCAGTAGAGTTGGTGCAATCGCCAGCATCAATGGAGGGAAGCCGAGGGTAGAAAAGTACATCGAAAGTGTTACCGATGTAAGGGGCCGCATTTAGCGCGAGAGTGCCCGGATCGAGTCAAGAAGTCCAAGGAGGATGAGCCTGAGAGTGATGAGGCTGCGAAGCTTGGCTCGATGATCTTGAATTCTACCAAGGCGAGGAAGGGCCAGAAGCAGAAAGGGTTGATGTTTCTCGACATCAACGTGGCGGGACGATCAAGGAGTGCTTTGGTGGACACTAGGGCAAGCGATCTGTTCATATCCAAGAAGGCTACTGAGAAGCTTGGTCTTAAAGTTGTGGATTCAACCAGTAAGATCAAGGCTGTGAATTCAAGGGAAGTTTCAGTTGTGGGAATAGTGCGGAAGATTGAGTTGTAGATTGGGGATTGGAAGGCCAATGAGGATTTCGAGGTAATCGAGTTAGATGTCTTTGATTTTATTTTGGGACTAAACTTTCTTGACCGTATTGAAGTTCTCATCATTCTGTTTGCTGACGTCGTGTGCATCTTGGATCCGAGACAACTGTGCGTTGTGCCTGTGTGCCGAGACAACGGGCGAGGAACCAAGAAGCTGGCAGCCATTCAGCTTGTCGAATATACTCCAAGCTAAGAAGACATCGAGTTGGAGGCGACAGTTGATAACGCTACCTTGGATGGGCGAGAGTTGCCCGAGGCAGTTGGCGTGAAGGCCGTCGAGGAGCCACCCATGAGCGAGGTGGTTGAGGCATCGAACTTCAATGGGAGAGAAGTGTCGATGGGATTTGTATTGCCGAAGAGCAGTGGGGCATCAAACTTCAGGGATGAAGGATTAATGTGTAGAGTAAATGCCGGGAAAATGAGTGAGGTACATCTTGAACACAGTAATAGTGTTTTACAGTTTGATTTGCCGGATTTGTTGGGTGTAGGGCGCAGAAAACCTAACCCATCAGATGGAGTTGCCAAGACTTGGTACGGGCCGAAGCAACCTTTTAGAGTTTCGAGGGTTCGTTCGGTGTTCAGTGTGAAGGCATCCAAGTTTGTGCACAAGGATCGAGAGAGTCCAGATCGGGGCAAGTCAGAACTGGTAGGAAATAGTTCCTATGATCAAGATATGCCTGGGACGGGTAATTTTGCATGGCGGTGCGAGCCAAGGCGAGCAGTCCTTATGGGGGGACAACCGAATCAGAGCTCGCTGCTCTTTATGGGGAGAGTGGTCCCTTGTGGGGGGACAATCAAGCCAGATTCCGAGTTGGGAGCAAGCCAAGGTGCGCGGAAGGAAGCTCCAGGATCGATCTCAACTTTGTTCGAGAGGCGCGACGAGGGCGTCGCCAAGTTTGGTGGGGGAGATTATCACAGGCCACGAGCCAAGGTCCGAGTCATTGGCACCACAGGGTGCACACCAGGGTTCCCAAGAGGTTCAGATAGAGATTTTGGGCCCAAAGAGACCACCAGACTTGGCCAGATCCGTGAGAGATTCTAGAAGGCTTATCCATCCACTTTGACCTATGTAAACTTGTCTTGTATACATAGGATTTGTTGCCATAGATAGAAGGGAATATTCCCAGGATTGCACTATTGTGGTTGGTGGGTTTTGATCATAGTCGTCGATGTAAATTTGTATAGACCGTCGGATTAGGAGGAACTCAACTATAAATAGAGGCTTTCCCTTCCTCATTTCATGTATCCAAGTTTCCAAGGAATAAAGACATTTACTCTAAATCCTCTGAGTGTTCTTGTGTTCTTTTCTTTGTTCTTGATCATTCTTTCGAAGTTCTTCTTCGCTCATCTCGTTTGATCCGATTCCGCATAGAATGCTTTGCGTTTGTCGGTACTTGGGAAGTTTGATCTTCCGAGAGGGTTGAAAAGGCTTACTTAGGTATTTGTCTTGAGTCACATCACCTAAGGCCGCACGGTGGGCTGGTTGGAACTCTAGCCACGTGACACTCAACACTCCCTTCTCCTTCTACCTTATTAGTCACAACCCCAGCTCATTCAACATTTACTCCAGCATCTCCATCCCCTTCTGCCTTATCAATCATAGTCACTCCAGTAGCTTCCTCAACCACTGTTTCATGAGGAGAATATGAGCATTGCCCAACTTCCTTACCAGATTGCCTCTCAGTAGGTAGTGTATCATTCTTTCAAACTTTAGTCACCTTCTCAGGCTCCTTTGTTAACAGAGGACAAACCTTTTTGTTGTTCTCATACACCCTGTACTTGGAGCAACAAGGGGAAGCCAAAAAATAACCACACGTACAACCACAATTGAATCATCCATAAGTTTCACATTCACAGTACGAGGCACAAAAACACCTGCCTCAATTTCAATGCAAACCTTTGTAAACTCAAATCTCTCTTTAGCAGCAGTTATAAAATTCATATACAGTGGAACTCCCACTGCACTAGCAATATAGCTCAGCCCAATTTGCGAGTACAATTCAAGCGGGACATTATACAAGTGCATCCAAACATGCATCCTACTTAGGTCAAAATCCAAGCGTTTCAGATTGGGTGCCCATTTCCGCAGAATCAAGGGTTTGTTCTGAATATGCCAGGGGTCTGTTTTCCAGGACCCAATCTTTGACAGCAGCATTGGTAAAAAATAAAATCATAGAGATTGGATTCAGCAAGGCTTACCTTGACTGTCAAGCTCTTTCCCCATAAGAGTTCCAACATTCGTTGTATTGAGGAAAAGTCTGGGGCTTAACCGATGAATTGACCAACCAAGAAATATTGCCATTCAAAAATCCCCATATCAAACACACCGAAAGATCAGCCAGCTTCGAACCCTCACCAATCGTCGGCGGAAAGAAATCAAGGGTTTGCTCCTCCCCTTCGAGAAAATCTTTTTTCCAGTTCACAAGCTTCAAAGCCGACATGTATGACCACCGCAACCAAGAAATAGCAACAATAACAAGACGAATCGTAAGAACGAACGCAAGAATTGATTAGAAAAATTAAAATGGCGAAGGGAAATCTCAAATCGTATTAGGCCTGCTAATATGCGCCCAGAGAATTCCGTTAGAGTGCGCCATCCCACAAAATCTCCTTATGTCCCTGTTATGGTAAGAATTTCATGTTTATAAAGTCATTATTGTCTGCTTAAATTGTTTGGTGCAAGCTGATATGCACACAGTTGCAGCATATGTACATTGACAGATGATAGAAAATTTGGCTAAATTCTTAAACTAGTCCCTGTATAATGTATAAGTTATAAATTTAATCATTCTCTTCTAATTCGATATTTTTATTCCATCAAAGTTTACATGAATTTAGCAACTAGTTAAGCTTCTTTCAAAATCATATCCATTTCAATTTTCATTCATTTTTCCCCAGAACTTTTCTTCAACTCCTTGCCTAAGAAATCAAAACTTCTATACTAGCTTTCTTTGCCGTACCACAAACAGGGCAACAATCGAGAAAAGCTGCACAATCTTTGCATGAACAAAGATGTCTGCAAGGAATGAACAGAACACACGAACCTCGAGAATTGCAACATTTACAGACCACCATTGTCGTGGTTTCAACAAATCCTCTGCTTCCTTCACAGCAAGACTCTGCATCACCGACTCCATTGTCCAAACAACAACCGGCTTGGTTTTGCTGTTGCTGTAATTGTACGAGCATGTTGTTCAAAGAGACAACCATTGCTTCGTTCTCTTGCACCACTCTTTGCCATGCTTGGTTCTCCATCTCGAGTTTGTTTACAAGATTTTGTAACTCCATTGTTTTATTCGTTGCTTTTGCGAGCTCTTCGTCTTTTTGTTTGAGTAAAAGAGTCGCCTTGGGTTCTAGCTTTTCCACCATGGCTGCAACAAGTTGGTTTCTTTGCTCTTGCAATAATAATATCAATCTCTCGTTCTGAAAAAGAAAAAAACAAACAAATCAAAACACAAATCAACAAAAATGATTAAAGAAAAGAACACAATATTTTATTGTTATTAACACCTGTGATTTGATAAACTGATCAATCTCATGTTTTTGACAATACATCATTGATTCGTTGTTTTCAAAGCTAATATTTTGTTTCTTCAGCTGCTGATTTTGAAGTTGCTGCAAATGTTGTTGCTGCTGGTGTGGATGGCTGAAACAGAATTGATTAAACCCGCCGGTGCCGGTGCCACCACAATCAAGGGAACCGGATAATGGAAACCCAATATTACCCGAATATAACTGAGCTTGTAAAGCCATTTTTTTTATCACTCTTCTTCAACCTTCAACCCAAAACAACCCTACCCAAGAAGCAAATCAATGAAACCAACAAAGCAAAACCTTCTTTTTTTTTCCAGAAATCTTTTTAAAATTGCTAGTTTTGTTTGATATTAGAGGGAAATAGGAAAAACAAAAATAAAGAGGAGGGTGATTGATATATATATATATATATATATATATATATGTACATGTATATATTGGTTTTTTAGTTTACTTTTTCTGTCTAATTAAACAACTACGTACACATGCAGATTTTGTGACTAAACTATCGGGTCAGAGATTTCAGAGGGTATTTGTTTTGTTTGCCTTTGAATCAAAATTATAATTTAGATTTAGTTTATTTAATTGTTTGAATAAAAAACTAAAACTCTTGAATTGGTCAAATGTTTTTATTTTTAATTTTAGATACACAGAAAAGGAATCTGAGATTATGTCTAACAATTCTAAAACCTAAAGAATAGGATTCTTATAATAACTCTCCCTTATTTCTAGAATTTTTATAACAGTTTAAGCTTATTTTTGTGAACATATTTTTATTTATTTATTCTTATTTCACCTTCATATGGGTATTTCATTTTGAGAAAAACTTCAATACACAGTCTGTGTAAACTAGTTTACACAGACCTTTTAGTTTTAAGGGGTTAGTTTAGGGTTTAGGGGTTTAGGTTGTAGGATTTAGAATTTAATGTTAGTGTTTAGCATTTAGGGTTTAGGGTTTAATTTTTTAGGGTTTAGGTTTAATTTTGATTTATAGTAAAAATAGGTAGGCTTGTGTAAAATTTATTTTACACAGCGTGTGTATCAAATTTAAACCCTTTCATTTTCTATCTATTTTATTGTCATTCACATTGCACCTTATTAAGCACTCTAAATCTATGTATATTTTATTATCAAAATTAGTAGTCAAAATATTGCAAAATTATTAATTGATTTTTTGAATAAAATTATTAATTGATTTTGATTTTTCTTTAAAATAGAAAAACAAATACAAACTAAAATTTATGTATATTTTATTATCAAAATTAGTAGTCAAAATACACTTTCACCAAATTTAAATTTGATGAAATTAATTCCAAAAATTTATAGTGAAATGCTTGACCATAATTAAAGGTTTCAATTGATATTTTGCTATATATGATAAGGGTTCATTTTAAAAAATATATTCAATAGATAATTAGATGCATATGAATGTGACAAAGTTGTATATATATAATATGTATTCAAAACAAAGGTATATTATTTTTGTTCAAAAAATATGCTTGGAGTCGTATAATTGAGCTGATTGAAAAAATAAATCAATCTATATCTAAAAATATTCATTAATACATGCGTTATAAAATTATTGATAGAATATATAAAAAGACAGATAAATTCTATTAGATTGTAAAGATATGGTCCAACATGAACAAAGATCCATACTGTTATTTGTACGTATCGAAATGGCAAATCTTTACTTGAAAGCAATTCTTCCGTTTGGATGCAAGAAGGAAGCAGAGAGGAAACTTATGGTTCGGTCAGAGACAAATGGCACATGTAGCACGGTCGTGGTCGTGGTCGTGATCGCGGTTGAGGGGTCGGCACTACAACTTGGGATTTGGGCAAAGTTGAATTGGTTTGAGTATGAGTTACTTTAAAGTTCGGATTAAATCAATTTGAATTATTAATATTTTAGGATTAGATTAGATTAAAAGTTTATTATTAAATTAATCAAGCTTGAATTTCAAAGTACGGGATATGACAAATCCAGGCGGTCCCATGTGCTGCACACCAACCGTGAGCCCTATTCCTACTCGAATCAACCCTCTACTCACCCCATTGCTTGCCTGCCCGGCTAATCTATGTAGCGCCTTCCTTGGCGCATACCATGTCAAAATTGTGAACACACCAACACACACAAAAAACAAAAAAACAAAATAAAAAAAAGGGTAAATTACCTCTGAGACTACCAAATTATTAGTTTGATTCTATTCGAACTACTGAATTATAGATTTTGTCAATTAATTAAATCACTGGATTATAAAATAATTTCAATAAAGTCATTGATGGTTGATTTTTTATGGAATTATTAGCGTGACATCTAAGAAAAATTATATAATTACGCATTTAGTCTTTGTTACTTATACATCTTATCAATTCTCTTTAACTCCTATCATATTTCAAAAATTAAAATCAAGACCAATTGCTAGAATGTGTAATAGAGACTAAAGGTGTAATTATACAAATTTGTTTAGTTGCCACGTCAACAATTTCATAAAAAAAGATAAGCGGCTTAATTGAAACCATTAAGGGTGAGTATTTAATCAAATCAAGTTGATAAATCTTACTATAACTCAAATTTTATTTTTTTAGATGAGTATGAAATTCAAGTTGAGTTGAGTTGAGTTGTTCGAGTTTTTGTTCAATTTTAATTGTAAACATATATGATTTATGGTACTAATTGGTTCCAATTTAAACATCTTTCTATAACCATATATGATATACATATATATTTCTTCATATTTTTTCTTCTTGGATATATATCATGCAGAGTAGATGGACTTGACTCGAACTTGAAAATCGATTCACTAATTACTAAAAATTTTGAGTTATTTGAAGTTCCATTTTATAACTTAAATTTTATTTGAATTTTTTAGTCGAGTTTGTAAAATTACGTTTTGAGTGAATTCAAATTAATTTTTTTTCGCGTCGAGTCGAGTTTTGCTCACCTCTAGAAACCCTTTTAATAACTTAGTGGTATAATTAACAAAATCCATAGTTCAATGGTCAAAATAAAATCGAAACAAATAGTTTAGTGGCCTTGGAGGTAGTTTACCCCTAAGAAAAAGAAAACCCAAGTTCCTAGCTACCAGTCTCGGTGCCTTGCTTCACTTCATTGACCAGCTACATCATATGGATTTTTTACTAATATTTTGGGTATTTGCAAAAGAATCCAAAAGGCAGTTAAATCTCGTATTGGGTGCACAAATGCAGCTTCCCAACTACTTGTCTTTGCTTTCCTTTTGCTTTAGGCAAAGTGGTTTAGTGATATTGACCCACAATCTTGGCAGGGCCTTGTTTACTCACTTCCCCCAATCCCATAATGGAGATTGGGAAGGGGCCGTCCCCACTTCAAAAGTTTGTGCTCTACTGCTGCATATCTTCAGCCTAAGGCTAAGAGCTATCAGCATAGGAGCTTTTCTTTTCTGGTTTTTCTCCGTGTTGCTTTCAAATTTGACAACGATTTAACCTTTTTTCTTAGTTTCCTGCGTAGGAAACACGGTTTTGCTTTTGTTTTTTTCCATGTGAAATAACTTGGAAAGAGAGGGAAGACCGGAGGCGTGGATAATGAACACTGATGTTTTTGTTAGCTTTCTTTGAATTCTCTGCTCACCAAAATTGTTTTGTTACAAAACTAATAATACGATTGATTCAGTTAGTTAAGTATTCATCAGTAAGTTAATACGTTTCAGAATTCGAATCTTAATGGTAATCTATGTAGGTTACAAAGTTCATGACATTTTAATAATCATAACTCACATGCACGCATGATTTACGCATGACCTGAAATGAAGGTTTCATTGTGGTTTTACTCCCTCAATTATGTTATAATTTTGGACTTAATCTCTCTATTTAATATGATGTATACGAATTCATGCATTATTGATATATATAAATATATATGATTGAAGTGAAAACTGCAACACACTAAGTACAAGTGGAGCAACAAAAGCCATATTTAATTTTTCGATTCGGGGATAACACACACTCACCAGTTAACCTTAATAAATAAATAAAGTTTGGAGTTGTTTATAAAGATTCCCTGTATGTATGACAAATTGACAATGGAGTGGAGGAATAGTGCTGGGATTGTTTCCTAGTAAAATGAAATAATATGAATGGCAGGGCAGGGCAGGGCAGGGCAGGGCAGGGGCAGGGGATGCTGAAGTTGCGACTTGCATTGCTCAAGTCTTGGTCGTATAAACCATGGAGATGTATTTGCCGACGTAATTGAAAAACCAGTAAATGAAAGCAATAATTAACTTGTTGAAAACCAAATGGGAAGACCCTTCAAAAAAGCATCATCTCACGGTCACGCTTCTTTTAGACTTATTTAAACGGGGTTCCCATTGCACATTACAAAAGATGGTAACAAGAAAAAAAAGTTTGCTTTCTCTCAACATTGGAGACCCACACACGCAATTCATGTCTACTGTAGCTTTTGTGGGGGGCATTCCCCTTCCTTTAATATACCTTCATCCTTTTACAATGCTCTTCACGAAAGCTATATATATATATATATATTTGTCCGCTGATGCTTTAATTATAGGATATAAATAGCTATTGATTCTGAGATTTAATCCCATTAAAATACCCTTACACGAGCACCCTCATTCATTAACCTAGAAAAATTGAACCAAAGCTATTTTATATCCCTTTTTTTTGGGTTTGAATCTCTCTTATTTATGGGGTTCGTAACGTTTCTTTAAAAGCAAGCAAGATCTGCTTTTGCTATTTTTCAAAGTTTTGACTTGTCTAGTTCCCAAGAAACTCACTCTTACCCATTATAACTTCGCCACCAACAAAGCGCATTCACCCTCTTCTTTTATTTTAGTCATTCATTTATTTTCTTTTTCTAGCCATGAGAAATAGAGGGGGCGGGCTGTCGTGTTTTCTCCCTTTTTGACGTTTGAAAATCAAACAAAAGATATGTTGAATTTATATAAACAAAAGTGGGCATTAACTGGCCTCACTGCTCACCCTTTCGTCACAAGCCCTTTTTACTAAAGGGAATACTCTAGGCAGCTTCCATCCTTGGACTTGAGACAGCAATGCTTACGCGGATTCCTGAATTCGAGTGACTTGGACATCATTTGTAGAGGAAACAAAACTTGCATACCTAATTACTCACCTGAATGTTCACCGGAAGTTCTCTGGTTCTTCCTCAGAGCGAGTGCGGCTGATAGGAATGAGCAAGGATTCCAATAGGACATCTAATAGTTATTGAATCCTCAAAATCCAATTTGATATTTGAAAGCCAGTTTTGCTTTCCATTCTGTTCTAGATGTAATCTGTAAGCTTCAAGAAAGCTAGGAGGCTACCCTCAGGCAATATCGGTCAGAAAGAAGAAGAAAAAAACTGCAATGTTTGACTAACCCATCTTTTACAACTATCGGTAAGGTTTTATCGGGTAATTGATTGATCAAAACATCAGTTAAAAGATGGCAGGGGTGTTTCCCTCGAGTATGCATCACGCTGCATTCCTAAACAGGATGCTTATGGCAAAAGCAAACTTCCTGTGCTTAGCGGAAGTCATGCAAAATTAGAATAGGAATGACTGAAACCATGCAACCTAACCTGAAACCAAGCATCGTGAGTAAGACAATGAGATAAGGCCTTTTATTCAGTTGAGTTTAGCTCGGTAAGAAACCAGACTGTCGGTAACCGCTCATAAATGGTGGTATAAACCCAGAGTTCGTGCTTTACAAGTTTGTCTGCTAGAAACCATTAACTAAGAAGACCACCAACCAAGCTCTAAAAACCCATAAGTAGGGTTAAAAATCCAAAAAATGAGCGGACAATGAAAAAGATAATAAAAAAGTAATGTAACCCGAGTGAAGAAGGTGATGCATCCCAAGGACATAACTTTTTGGAAGACGATTAATTATACTCCAGAGTCCAGGGACATAAACTAAGAAGACCGCAACGAATGTCTAATGACCAAAAGCAATGCGACCTGAGGGAAGAACGTGCTGCCTGCATCCCAAGAAAACTGCTTGTTGGAAGACAAATATAGTACCCCACGGACTGTGATAATGCTCGTCTCAACAGTTTTTCAACCCGCTGTAGCTGGGCGAACTCCTACCAAGGAAACAAATATCAGTATCATAGCTAAAACATACTCAAAAGCAGAGTGCTACACATCGTAAGCAGCAATAATTAGTTTGGTAATGTTCGATACAGTTCATAATATACGAAACTTTGCAAGAACAAGTTCCTATATCTTTTAAGTAAGGCTCATGCACCACAAGAATTCAGGCATTTTCTACATTGAACGACATACATGCTGCTTTTCTTCAAACTGTAAACGCTGCTCAGTAATATGAGATAAAATCTATTCAAAACATATAGAAAACACCACCATTTTTAATTTTTAACAACACCTAATATTCAAATAATGTTGGTCCTCATTTCTCAAGAAAATCTTCTTCCATTCCTCTACTAATCATTCTAAAGTCTAATTATTGATGTCGCCATCAACCAGAATTACCATATGGTTGACATTCTTAGAACAACAAATGAAATATATATTATAGAAAATAACTTTAACGTAACAAGAAAAATACTCCTTATAGCAGCCCTGACAAGGTACAAGAAGCACAAATTGTGCAAAAACCTTCCTAGAAGATTAAAAATTTCGATTTGAAGTTCCAAGCCAGAACTAGATAAGCAAATAACTACAACCAATATAATAGTTATAAAAGACAACATAAACTAAGAAACTAACTTTCCGATATTCATCATGAATTATATAATTAAGAGAAAAAATATCTAAATTTTACCTTTCCTCCTTTTATTGCCAGAGGAATTGCCGTTGGACCCTGCACTTCCAACCCCACCTGTAGAAAGCTCCTTTGCTCCTAAGTTGTTAGCAAAACACTGGTAATTGTCAATGTCACACCCATTAAATCCTATTCCATTCAGCGCTGCGTCTTCTTCTGTTCTACCTTCGACTCCAGGATGAGGGCAATACATCTGATCATTGCATTGCACATTGCAAGGATTCATCACATAAGCACCAGGAACGTTCATTGGGTTAACAGTAGTTGCTGATTTCTGATAAGGAAAGGATCCAATCTCCCCTTCAATCCTTCCTCGAATATCCACAAGCAAACACTTAAGCCTGGCAACCTCAGCCTCCAAAGCAGCCTGACCTTGCAACCTCTTCAACAGCTGCTGGTTCACCGCCCTCAATCTCATAACCTCATCCTCCAACGAGGCAGCTCGTGCCTTAACCTTTTCCCTATACTTCCTGACAGCTTCACGATTACCAAGCGGACGTTTCTTTGATTTCTCCTTAGACCCAGCAGTGTCATCACTAGCAGTTTTATCTTCAGTTGAGGCAGGCACAATTTTGGTATGAACATGGAAACAGGTGTGTGTATGAGAATTATCAGGACCGGGTGGGTTGCATGTATGTGTATGGGTACAAGCATGGGAATCATTGAATAATTCATCGAAAAAACTGTCCATTGAACAACTGCTTGGAATTTCACCCATGTTATTCCCGGAAAACACTTCCTGGTTCGAAAAATCAAGCTCCCCGTCGTCCATTACAGGCAGAAACCCTAGGGAATGGAAGGTAAAAAGTTGAATGTAGCTAAGGAGAGATGAATTTGCGATTTTGAACTTGACCCAGATAATAAATCGTGCTGAATTACCGAATAGCAACATCAAGAATAAAATTAAGAGCGTACAAAAAGTTCTAATTTCTGCACATACATGCTCTTTTAATTAAAAAATAAGCTAATCAAAGCAAATAATCAACTTAGAAAAGATTTTCTCAAACATTACGAGATTTATTTTAAAAAATAAACTGAAAACGAATCACACAATTATCATCAACAAAAATAAAGGAAACAAAAGTCTTACTAAGATTGAACAACCTGGGATGGCCCGAACAGTTGGATAAAATCAAAGGTTCAACAAGAAACCAAATCAAAGAAACGAAGAAAGACCAGCAATGTTAGTGTTACAATATATGACAATTCGGAACCCTATAATATAAAGGCCGCCCCTTTTTCAAAGAAAGAAAGGGGAGCAAAGACTAAATGACTAAGTAGAAGAAAAGTGAGAATTGGGTAACAGGAAAATGAAATCTTATTACAAGAAAACAAAAATATGAAGTTTTCTTAATTTTGCACAGAAAGTCAACAAAATGGTGAAAATTGATGACATTGTGAAGATCCAGAAATGGACGGACCAGAAACAAAGAGATTCCAGACGTCCTTTTTTTGTGTATTCTCTGGTCAGAATTCCTTCTGCTTCCAATTTATAGGTACTTGAGGAACTATGGTGTAAATAAAGTTACATATGTGGGGTATTTTGATCTGCTATCGTGTGTTGCTATGGATTGAAATGTGGATCCTATAGGTTTTCCAAACTGGGTATAATATGAATATGCTTTGGGGGATTTATGATCATAATGCTGGTTACTGTTTGAGCGCTTTGGTCGTCTCGTAACACCTGTATTCATGAGGGGATTTCTCGATCCGCCATGGATGTCCGACGTTTCGTGCTCTCTTTTCTGGATGATGTTGCTGAAGATTCGGGTAAGTATGATAATATCCGTTCCAAATAGGGTTATGCATGGGTAGCTCCGAGCGGTAGCCTTGTGAAACTAAGTTTTGATGGGGATTTGTGTCAACAGTCTGCTTGTGGATGTATTGGTCGAAACAGCCGTGGTGAGGTGCTTGGATCTGCTCTAATTCGGGTTTCCCCATCCTACTGCTCTAGTTTGCCCAAAATTGATATCGGTTCTGACACCAATTCTTAAAAACTGGAATAAGTTTCGGTCCCGATTAGACCGGGTTTCAAAAAACTGATTTCGGTACTAGTAAAAACAAATATAGATACCGAGTACCCGGTCAATTGATTTATTATTAAGAAAATTTGAGCAATATGAAGAAAAAAAATTAACCACCAATAATAATATTAAATAACAAAAAATATTGTAAGCTTTAAGGTTAAAGTCTTAAAACGAGTCATATTCATAATATTCATACATAAATTAAAATAAAAAAATGAAACTGTGAGAAAATTAGAAGATTGAGTGTCGACAGTCAGTAGTGATGAAAAAAAATTATTTAGAGTTTCAGTGTTTGACCTTTAGGTATGAACAAATAATTAGTAAAAGTGTTTTGGGCTTTAATTTTGAGCTAAAGTGGTCCTAACAGACCAGTATCGGAAACATGGTACTGCTCCTGGTCCCATTGGGTACCCATCGGGTATCGAGTCCATAAAATCAGGATCCAGTCTCGGTCTAGGTGGCAACCAGAACCTAAATTTTGGATCTGGTCCCGGTCCCACCGAAACCAGTTCCGAATAAAGATCCACCGAGTCTGAGATTGGTATCGGGTAACCGGGTTTTTTACCCATCCCTACTAATGAGGTCTTTGTTAATAATTCATTTTTTTGAATTGGAATAATTTATTTTTTAATAATATGGTGTAATTGTACGGTAATTGATAATAGATGTTCTTTATTCTTAACTTTTTAAAAACGTATATATCTACATATTACATTGCGCGAATTCGTAACACATAGAAGGAACAACAATTTGATTCCTCGAAAGAATTCTAAGGGGAATAAAGTTCAAAATCAAAACAATTTGAATCCCACTAAGTGTCCCATTGGACTAGGGTTCTCAGGCTCCCTTTTCTATTATAGTGATCATTGGTCGTTGGACTGTAAACGACTGTTGGCAAAAGTTAAAATTTTCAACTTCCTATAAATGTACGTTTAAGCGTTAAATGATAATGAGCAAACGCTCGTCTAGGCCAAATTATTTTTTGTTTGACATCAAAATTACGACGACAATAGGAACAAGTTTTAAGTTGCAAAGCGCAACTAAAAACAAAACCTCATGCATGTCTGGTCCAAGTCGTTATGTCTAATAAATTAAAAATTTAATGACTATAATACAAGTTTTAAAAGTGCATTAAACAAAGTAAAACACACTAAAAAGTTAAATGACTAACACGACAGTTTACCGTAATATCATATAAAGATCGTGAAGCAATCCATTTTAAAATGAAGTCGATCACAGGCGAGCACAACTCCAAATAGTCCAAGCAATAAAACCATATCCCGTTTCATTGGCTTATCTTCTTTTGGTTTCCCAAATCCCAAGAAACAAGCTCACACGCACACAGGCACAAAATCATAATATATTAAGCTCCTCCTTGACCATTTCCACTACTCTCCGGAGCTGATCGAAACGAGCTAGAAAGCATTCAATGGCGTTTCCAGTAGTCGACACCGAATATCTCAAGGAGATCGACAAGGCTCGTCGAGACCTCCGCGCTCTCATCGCCTTCAAGAACTGCGCTCCTATCATGCTTCGCTTAGCGTACTTGCTTTCTCTTCTTTGTTTTCGTTGTTTTTTTTCTGTAAAAGAATCAAGAGCTATACCAAGAAAGAAAATGAAATTTTAGTGTTAATAATCAAGAGATTTCACAGATAAACCTGAAAAATAGAAGCGCGAAGGAATGTTATTATTAGTTTTATCCTTTTAATTTTAGCCTTTTCTGTTGACGAATTCTCAAGAAATATCATGCTTCGTTTAGTGTATTTTACTATCTTCTTATTCTTCTCTGTCCTTTGTTTATATAAAGGATTAAAGAAATATGAAAAGATGAAAAACGAAATTTAGTGCTCCTAATTAATAAATATCAGATTAGCCTGAAAACAGAGGCGAAATAATATTATTACTATTTTTTTAATTTAGCTTTGTATTGATGAAATTCTCATTTTCAATTGATTTTTTTAGGTGGCACGACGCTGGGACGTACGATGTGAGCACTAAGACTGGTGGTCCAAATGGATCCATAAGGAATGAAGAAGAGTACACTCATGGCGCCAATAGCGGCTTGAAGATTGCTCTTGAGTTTTGTGGTTTGATTCTAGTTCTAAATTTTCTTTTTTAATTTCTTAGTTCTTTAATCTAGCTATATATAACCATTATGTTTGGGTAAATGGTTATGGATTAGTTTTTTAATCGGTAATTAACATCCAATGCATTCCAAGGTTGGAAGAATACAGATATCTTCAACATTATATTTAGGAATTATATCATATCTACACTATCGTAGTTTAAATACATTTTCCATTTGTCTATTACTTGATATTCAAAATCCATTTTTGAGCTTTTAGATTCCACTATTCCAGATATGATAACGATTCTAATTTTAGAGGAATGAGATGTACAAATAACACTGCGGTGGCTTTAATTCTATTCCTGTTGGTATATAGATTTTAGAACCTTGGAATGCTGAAATGATTGTTAACTTTGCACTCACTGGAGAGGGTTTGTAGTATCCTTTTATAAGGGTTAGAAATGATGGAAGCAGGACTGCCAATTGCCAATTATGCTGAGGAGTGGTGTTACTATGGGTTTTAACATAACCATTTACTTCAAAACCTCACATACCAGCATGACTTGATTATCAGAAAGGAATATGGCAGATCTGCTGAAATTTCTTAGCAAGAGTTTAGCCCAGGGTAATGTAATTTGTATGATCCTAATAAAAATGGAAAGAATTACAGTAAAAAGTGATTGGAATGATCTTATTTTGATCTAGCTACATAAGGTTGAACTTGTGTGGCTCCATTAGTTTTGAGTCAATTGTGTGGTACTTTGTTTGGAAGAACTATCTCTTTTAAGATGAACTTCAGTCTGGTTGTCAATTGTGTCCTCCCTTGGAAGTTGGTGGTAGAAACGTGTCAATCTTTGTAATTTGTTGGTGTCAATTTTACCAGCTACCATCCGAGCTGAATTTGTAAAAAATGTTTGAAACTTTGAATATATATGCTACTTTTTTATATTCCATGCTTATGCTCGTAACATATCTTCATATGTATAGTCTGGTAGTTTATGTTAGATTATACATCTCAAAACTGAAATACGTTTGGATTTATTTGCTTATTCCGACTATATTATTCTCTTTGACACATTTCAGAGAAAGTGAAGGGTAAACATCCTAAGATCACATATGCAGACCTATACCAGGTGATTATGAAGTTGAAAGAGAGCATGCATTTTATTCCAGATTTAATTGCACCATGTAGAACTAATCTTTGTGTTAATGTCTAAATCTTTTAGCCTTTTAAAGGATATCATTGCATGCTTCCTGTGCTTCTGTTCTGCTATGAGCACATTGGGGAAATAAAGAAACATTAACACACTGATTAGTTCCAAAAATTTTATCTAAAATCCTTGCTGGAGCTTGAGGCAAAGTTCTGCAGTTTAGGTTCTTCAGAGGAAGGCATATTTTTTATTTAATTAACTAGATTTCTCTGTAATGTGGTAGTATGTCAACTAAATACAGTATGATATGAAACTAATATTTAGGTAGGTCTAGAATTGTTTAAGATCTTTGTGAATTAGATTTTGAGGGGATAGCTGGTACAGAACAAGAAAGAAGTAGCTTAGTCTATGTAGTGTTTCGTTAAAATGACAAAGAAGAGGTTATAAATTAAGTTAAGTATGTGATTAGTATAAAAGTAGTTTGGAATAATGAAATACGAACTGCATGAGTAATTACTTGAGAGGTCTCAGTCGCATAGAGTTTGAGAATGTTTGGTATGCTTACAGTAGTAACGCTCTGTTTCTTCACACACGTGTCATCATATGTTGCACCACACAAATGGCTGCACTGGGATTAAATTGAAGTTGATGATTATGTGTTGGATGTGAATTATTCATTACTGTATCATCAATTTCAGCTTGCTGGTGTTGTTGCTGTTGAAGTCACTGGAGGTCCTACTATTGACTTTGTACCCGGAAGAAAGGTATCTTGTAGGGCTTATCTTGCAAATGTAGCTTTTTTCCTCTTTAATTTATTTTATTAACCATGTTCTATTTAATAGGATTCAAACATTTGCCCCAAGGAAGGGCGACTTCCAGATGCTAAAAGAGGTAAAATAAATTTCTGAAGCCATTTATGGAACAAAAAAATAAATTTTTTATTTCCATTATCGAGAGAACTGTAAATTCTGATTTCTGGGTAATTGAGCACTGTGAATATTTGTACTTTTTGATAATTGGATGATCTATCTGGTAAATCTAGTCAGATGTTTTGCTTCTTTTTGCATTGTTTTTTATTGGCTTCTTCCAATGGGATGGAAGAAATAGTACTCTAAGCATTTGGAATCTTGGCTTCTTTCATTGTGTTTTTTTGCAGTTCTATAATGAACTAAATATGAGCTTCACAGAATAAATTACGAGTTATGACTGTCGTGTTGTCAGTACCTTGTTTAATAGAACAAGTCATGAATTCTAAACATTTATTGCTGTCTGTTTATCGAAATAAAAATTCTTTCAAAGAATGCTTACTTTGGATTAAGTGTAGGTTACATTAACCAGTTCTAAAGTTTCCCTGCTCCACATTCTATTTCTTTAAGAACCCTGGTGCATAAATGTCCGGGTGGGGACTGTTGACAAGAATTTCATTGCTGGTGGTTTTAGACACCACTAATAAAAAAGAACCCTCAGGTTAGTGGTATGGTTTACCTGTCATTTTTGTATGTCTAGAGGCTAGCCAAGAATTGTACCGGGGCCACAGTTACTAGAAGTCTTTGTATCAGGAGCAAGCTATTGTCCAGAAGCCTTTTTGTACCATTCAAGTGACTCAAATTAGATTCGTTAACACTAATGACATTTGAGCAATATTCTAATACATGGAGAGATTGGTGTGGTACTTGTCTCCATGCAATTTTTTTCATTGGCCAATTGTTCTGTTGTTTTAAGAAACTACGTACTCATGTTCCAAAAAAAAGTTGTTTTTCCCCTTGGCAATGAGTTTTGGACTAATCATGTAGTCCACTGCTGCACCTAACAATGTACCGGTGGAAACAAAAATGCCGTTAGTTATCCATTAGTCCAGCGAACACTTCTGTATGCATTGCTCCATGTCTTGTAAGCTTATTTAAATGCTTGTCTAAACTTATGTTTCTATAGTCTGAACTTTTGTGCTCTAAATTTTGCATCTCTTTTCCCCTCCTTCTGAATCATGGTGTTAGGTGCACCTCATCTGAGGGACATCTTCTATCGAATGGGTCTATCTGACAAGGATATTGTGGCTTTATCTGGGGGTCACACTCTGGTACATTTTTCTGACAAATGTTATTCTGATTTTCTCTTAGCCTAGGGTTGTTTGTTATATGATCAATATCAAACCTTTTGGGATGGCTTTTGTGTTCAGGGAAGGGCTCATCCGGAGAGATCAGGTTTTGATGGCCCTTGGACCAATGAACCTCTGAAGTTTGATAACTCCTACTTCATGTAAGATTAAATCTGTGTTTTGTAAGGTATCAAGTTTCCTTCTTACACAAATTTATATGAAGCCATTTACTATTATTGTACCAGGGAGCTGCTAAAAGGGGAATCAGAAGGGCTTTTGAAACTTCCAACAGACAAGGCTTTGTTAGAGGACCCAGAGTTCCGCAAGTATGTAGAGCTCTATGCCAAGGTAATACTATTACTGAATCACTTTCATTTGTCTTACCTATACGTCCAGAGAGATCTGGGGGATGTTGCTAATTTTGTAATGTAATTGCCTTAACTTTCAATACGGTTTTTTTGTCTGGTTTAGCAGACCTCTATTCTTGGTAGATTGTTATGTTGCTTTGATTGTTTCTATTTGGGCCGCTTGTGCTCTGGTAGAAAATGTCGGAATTGTACATTGAGCCTACCCTGCAAGCCCATTTGAGCAGTTAATCATTTTCGACACTGTTTTTTGTCTGGTTTTAGCAGATCTGTATTCTTGGTAGATTGTTATGTTGCTGTTATTGTTTCTATTTGAGCCGCTTGTGCACTGGTTGAAGTGTAGGAATCATACATTGAGCCTACCCTGCAAACCCATTTGAGCAGTTAATTATTTTTCTTTGTATAACTGAATTCAACCTTGCTTAAAGTGGGGTTTCTGCTGTTATATAGAGCCTTTACTGACCAACCTGTGACCGGCCTGTGCTTGATTTTAAATTAGTAATTTGTTGCATGTAGATGATGTTTCTGCTTGATCCAAGTCCAATGTTAACTAATTTAGGCCAAACACTGTCGCATGCAAACCACTATCAATAATGTTTCAGACATCCCTTTAGGTTTTACTGGCTGATGTTCATTATATCATTTCAACATGATACCTGAACCATTAAATAGCCAACTCCTAGGCTCGTACATGATTAATTGATTGAAATAGTTGGAATGTGGTCAATCCTTTTAACATATTCCCCCACATTTTTTGCATTTTGGCAGGATGAGGATGCATTCTTCCGAGATTATGCGGAATCTCACAAGAAACTTTCGGAACTCGGGTTTACTCCTAATTCTGCTCGCTCCAAGTCAATCGTGAAGGACAGCACTGTATTGGCACAGAGTGCTGTTGGGGTTGCCGTTGCCGCTGCGGTGGTGATCCTAAGCTACTTGTACGAGGTCCGCAAAAAAATGAAGTGAAGCTTATGGTACTGTCTTTCTAGAACAGAACAGAACATCCATTATCGGTAAGCAGAACTTGGTACAATCATCTGGCTAGTTATGTTCATTTTCTCGTACATGATACCCCGTCGTATCGGCCCTATTGGCCGTGAAATGGATGACAGTATTAAAGGTCTTCTATTTTAAGTAAATAACAAAACCATGGACAATGCGCTTGAGCCACTTTAATCCATGATATTTCTGTTACAAAACGGTCTCTTTTGTACATGGGGAATGCTTAAAGCTACAAATTGCACCATTTCATGTTTTTGTTCATGGCATTTTTTCCTACTCTAAATGAGTACTGAAATGAACAAAAAGATTAAACGGCTCACTCTACTCGTTGTAGCCAGGATCCACTTTTTGGTTAAATTGTATAGGTCCTTTTACTATAATTTGACATTTTTAGTTTCATTAACTTTTTAAAATGCTTATTATTAGTTCCAAAAGTATTTTTATTGATAGTTTCATTAAATAATGAAAGTTAAATTTATTTAATTTTTTCTAATTGAATAATGAGACTAAATTGATAGAATATGAAAATATTGAAGGTTAAATTTATTGATTTTTTTATCATGATTAAATGTGTAAATACAAAAGATTAAATATATTATTATAATTTTTTTAACTACCTAAGGGATTTTTTTAACTGCCACGCAATCCCTTAACGGCTGACTTTTTTAACAAAAAATTAAAGTTTAAAGATAATTTTGTAACTTTTGAAAGTTGAGTGACCAAAATGAACAATTTACTATAATCTAGTGACCATCTGTAAACTTTACCCTAAAATTTTCTAGCCATTCTCTCAATTAATCAAAACCGAAAAAAGCCAACTGTATTAGTTGAGTCAGTTTGCACCAAGTTTTGCTCAACCTTAAATCTGAGTGGCATTCGAAGTGGCAACAAGAACTTCTGCTGTTGCCTTTGCCATAAAATCCAAAACTCAAAGAGATTAAAAGAATAAATATTAGTCTTGCAACAACAACAATCAAGCACTATCACCAAATGCATGCTGCTGGAAATATAAAGTTATGAAACTTACTAAAATTCAACATGTCTAACCAATCAAACATAACAGAATAACATTTCAAGGGAGAATTAAAGGAAGGACAAACTCGGCCAGGGCGATGGGGATATGAGATATTGAACTAGGTATCTTTAGGGGCGGCCGGGGCCTTTTTCGCAGCCTCTGCAGCTGCTTTCTCTGCTTCAATCTCGGCAACAATGGCATCAATTTCAGCTTCTTCTAGTTGGCGCAGTCCATGCTCTTTTGTCATCACAGCTACTTCTATGTTCTTTCCCCCACTCTCAACAACCTAATTGTTATAGAAAAAAAAAAGAAAAAGAAAATCACTGATTATGGTCTCTTTCGCAGACAAATAAAAACAGCAAAATCAATGCATTAATTAACTATGCCAAACAATTTACTCGGCCCCAGGTTTTATGCAAACATGGTCACAGATAGCATAACCAATGTATGAGCAATCGAACATAATTATCCAACTACACAGGCAAAACTACGTTAGAAACCGAACCACATGGCCTTGATGAGTCCTGATAGCAGCATAAGCTCTAGATTCCAGCTCAGTTCAACTTTACAGTATCATGCTTTTTACTAGCCTTGAAAAACTTTCTTATAAATGTCTCAACCACAAGTTACAATAACAGTAATCTCATAAAGTTCCAGCAACAAATAAGTCGAGATAGTTTCAAATACGTAACGATCAATCTGATATCTCTTTTACTACATCCGTGAATTCCCAGGCTACACATATTCACTAACTCGCCTAAGCATCCATCCATAAACCATCATAAACTTCAAACTAGAATTAATTGTAACTATCCTACATCAACAACCAATTCATATCTGATTATCATAGTCTTTAATGCAAACAATTTATAACACGAAACAGTACATTGTATAAGAAGAAACAGCTCCACGCAATTCAGTACTCATAAAGTATACCTAACGAATACTTATTTAACACCGAGGCCCTTAGAACAGCCTTAAAAGAGCATTTCATATCTATAAATACAAAAGCATATAACATACACCATCGATTCGGGACAGGCAAATCCAAGTTAGAAAATAGTTCAAGTTGTCAAATTTGTATCTTTAATCTAAAACTACCAAGCTCAAGCCACAGCATGCACACATGATACGCAAAACTTACTTCGAGCAAAGCACGAATAGCTAACTTCACCGTTTCTAGTCCTGAAGTTTCTTTATAATGTTTCTCGAGAAACTCCCTCATCGAATTAGAGTTTCTCCCAGTTGCATTAGCCTTCCAAGCTGAAAATGTTCCAGATGGATCAGTCTGGTAAAGAGAAGGAACACCGGTATAGGGATCAAACCCGATGATCAATGTTGAAAGACCAAACGGTCTAACACCGCCGCTTTGCGTATACTTCTGTTGCAGACCAGCAATGTATCTTGTTATATACTCAACAGTTACAGGGTCCTCAACAGTAAGCCTATGGCTCTGGCATTCAATTCGAGCCCTATTAATCAAGATTCGAGCATCGGCTTTTAAACCCGCGCAAGCCAGAGCAACATGATCATCCAAAGACACAATCTTTCTAGCACTTCTGTTAGTACAAACAATAAAAGAATCACGGTAAGCATTTAATTCGAAAATCCCGTTATTACAGAGGTGGCAATCCGATAGATTAACCTATAAAAAAACACCAACTTGAGAAGATCGTGTGAAAGGGGAATTTGTACCTGGAGTCCTGGAGCTTGGCGGCGGATTTTTTCTCGACGCCGAGGACGACGACATCGGTGCCGCAGACACCCACGGCAGCGTTACCTTTACGGACGGCTTCGAGAGCGTACTCCACTTGGAACAAATGGCCGTCAGGGGAGAAAACTGTAATAGCCCGATCATATCTCGCCATTTTTGTTAAAGCTTTTTTTCTTTAATTTTCCTTCAAATTACAAAATTTTTGTTACCCTTTTTAGAACAAAAGACAGATTGTGCTGAAGGAACGTTTTTTTAGTTTTGGTCTGGTTTTTTATTTCCAATCTGATGATGTTCGAAAAGGTGAAGAGATGAGTGTTTTTGACTGAAAGAACTTGGGGGACAAGCCAAGACTTCAAGATTAAACGCCGCCGTTTCATTTTAGCTTGGTCAAACTGTGTTAAAGGTCCCTGTACTATGCTTTCTTGATACGATTTAGTCCCTCTATTTTAGTTTGATACAGTCATTTTTAGCCTTCTATCTTTTAGGAATATATATTTTCAAGGAAATTATGTTACAATTTGAGAAAGAATAAATATATTATAAGTACAAATTAAAACCACTACCATGAAAAGCATATTATAGATTATGTAACCAATACAGAATTTTAATAAATATATATATACATGCTTGTATAATACAGAATTTCAATTATAGTGCAGACTGTGTTTTATTTGGATTGACGTGGTCGACGTCGTTATTGTATTATTAAAGAGGACGTGTGTTTAAGCTGACTTCAACTTGAAACGAATCAATCTGCTTCCCTCTTTCTTCTTCTTCCACTACATAACAATAAAGGCATAGACATACAGCTTTAAATGTGTATCTTATCTGCAAAAACATCTTCGAAAATCTATCACCCTTTAAATGCACATTCATTCTCAATAGGATGGGAGATTTTAGGTTCGAATCTGGATAGACCGGTTAAAAAACCTTGAGGGTGTGTATTGGGCAACATTGATTTGTATGTGATGACGATACCGATCATTACGCGATGGGTGTTGTCTATAAAAACTTACAAATTTGATGCCGTAATATCTTGAAAATGTCGATTTGTATGAGATGACGATATCAATCGCAACTCGGCATTGTTTCTCCATTTCTGTAGGCAGTATAGTCTATAGATAAGATATTAACGTGATCCTGTTGCTTCAGTTATTACACTTTCATGGGTTAAAAACTTGTGGAGATGCCTTGGATTCACGTGCCCCCACACCCCTTTGAAAGTCAAAAGTCGGCGGTCATTGCACCATAAGCTCAGAGTTGGCAGCAACTCAATCCACACGAATCTGGCCCTGCTTTGCTAGATTGTTCATCCCTACATGTCTATATTAGATAATGTTGTTTTTGGTTCTGCATGCGCACAGTCGCCCACATATACGTATCTTAGCAAGAAGTTGAAGCAATGAGGGTGTCGGAACTGGAATCACCTTTGGGTTGCTGCTATCTTGTTGTTCAAGTTCATGGAGGTGGCTAAAATTTTGTGCTTTCAAGGGAGATTACCGACTATTACTCTTCTGGTTTACTCTGTTGCTTTTACCATCATTGTTTTGTCGGATGCATTTGTGTTGATTTTCAAAACCAGGTCCAGGTAGCCCTAAAACCTGAAAAGGAGGCATAATTTTCAGAGTTCCTGATGAAATTTTCGAATGAGTTGAGCTTCAGAGTCCAAAGATTGTTGTAAAAATGGTGTAGGCACATTGTACTAATAAGTCTTCATTGATAAAAAAGGAAAGAATATTGCTCTCGTTGAGACTCAAACTCAAGATCTCCCGCTTATTAAACAGTTGCTCTAACCAACTGAACTACGAGAGCTGTTGTTATTTTAAAGTAAAAGGGGAACAGTGGCAAACACTTATGCTAAAACCAAGTAACTAACATGTGGACAAGTTGTATGTAAAATGTGTACATGAATTTAAATTTATTTTACTTAAAGTTAGTGAATCGAATCCTATTGATGGTGTTTTTTAATCTTTTATTCTTTTTAGGCTTAGGCGTAAGAAACACTTGAATTTTTTTTTAAAAAATAATTAAGCCTCTAATTTCTTGCACTCAATTAAGCTCTTAAACCAATAAATTGAATTAATTAAGCTATTTGACCAATTTTGATCATTAAATCTTGACAATTTTTTTAAGATATTACTGATACATGATACACACCAGATTTATCATTTTGGTTTACAGATTTATTAAAAAAACATTTTTATATTTTTTAGAATTTTTAATTTTTTTAAATAAAATAATTTTTTTGAAAATGTCAAGTCGAGACACTGTGACACAACGCTATGCACCAATAGATAAAAAATTATCAAAATTTAGTGGTAAAAATTGGTTTAAGGGCTTAATTGATTCAATTTCTTGATTCAATGGTTTAATTAAGTAGAAAAAAATTAGGGGTTTAATTAATTTTTTTATAAAAATTCAAAAACTTTTTATATTTTTAATTTTTTGACCTCTTTAACTTAACTTGTTTCTGTAAGATTTCCTTTTTCTTTTTCTGTTGTTTACAAGACCATCTGCGTTGTTGGATATTAAAGTTAAGGGTAAAGTATATAAATGGTCACTAAACTATCCCGGAAAAACAAAATAGTAACCAAACTTTTAAAAATTACAAAATAGCAATTAAACTTTATGTTAAAGATGTGAAGTGGCTGCTAAAATTTTTGTATAATAGTACATTTAGTCCTTCATAGTTAAACATCCAATCAATTTAGTCATAATTCGAAAAAATCAATAAATTTAACACTCAATTTTTACACATTGTTATAATTTAGTCCTAATTTCAAAAAACTAACCCTTAATATTTCAATATTACTTCAATTTAGTCCCTCTTGTGTGCTTTACCCTAAATTGAGCTTTTGAAGATCCTAAGCAATTGGATGTTTATCGAAGATCGTAAACTTTTGAAGTCGAACCATTCTGGGATTTCAGTTCTAGGGATGCATGCCATAACTAATCTATGAAATGGAATGCCTGTTTTCGATTACAATGATCAGAAACAAGATTGATTATTCAGCATATAAATCATTTTGCCAGACTGAAGATATAGAAGAACAAGAATAATCTGACCTTCTGATAATCAATTCCCGATACTTTGTCAAAATGCCTTTTAATGCTCGAGATATTCTCTAATGAAGTGCAATAAGCTGCATCTAAAAGCTTTAGTCTTAGTGGAAGCTCTGGTAATGATTTAAGTCTATTGCATTCCCATAAGCGTAAGATAGTCAATGAGGACAACCTATAGCGATATTTTTGTATCTCTGATCTGCCTATTAAAGAAGCTCCTCCAATGGCAGGAAACAAGTTATCTGGAAGACGAGCATGGTTTTCACAGTTGTCCATTCTCAAACACTCAAGACCAAAAAGATTCTCCATTGAAGATGGTAATTCCTTCAAAGCCGTCCTGCTTAAGTCAAGATTTCTCAACCTCTCCATGGCCTCTAAGAAGATGTCAATAGGAATCCACAACCTACTGCGTCTTCCAGGTTTTAAACGTGATTCATTGTGAACGATATCCCGACCCATCTGTTGCAATAAATCATGCATTGCTATTTAATTTATAAATAAATTAAAAAAATCCAAATAATATAAACATTATATCGAACTATACATTTATCCAAGACAATGCAATCACTAAGGATTTGTTTTTGGTTAAGGTGGGAAAACCTTAGTTTGGGGCAAACTAAGGTTTTGCAAAAGCTAAAAAAACTAGTTTTTGGCAAACCAATGTTTGAGAAGCTAGTTTTGGGGTAAACTAAGGTTTTGACACTAAAAAACTTACTGTTTTTTGTTGCTTTTGAAATTTCTTGGGTGAAAAAACTAGTTTGGTTCTCCAAAATACACCAAAAAAAACAAAGCCTAAGTTTTAAACCAAAAAGTAAAACAATTAGCACTTTAAATACCCACCCACACTCTCAAATTCAATACCCAAACAGCTACATATTAGTTATAAATTCCTCAAACCCACCATTCAAATTCTTCTCAACATCCTTTTTTTCTGGTTTAAGAAAGCTTCAGGTCAAGCGTTAATGGGGTATCGTGAAGCTTACACTTTGAGTGCCTGGAAATGGATGGGGTTTGTTTCGGCAGTATGGGTTGTTAGGGCTTTGCTTGTCCTTTAGTGGTTTGACCAGGATATGGTTGTTATGCGTGATGTGTTCTTAACAATATCTTGTGAATGTGGTACAATGTTTTAGACGTAGATAAAGTCTAAGTTTAGTTTTGGCTGACGAATGCTAATAGAAAGGTTAGTTAACCGAGATTGAATCCCTTGAAGGTGGGTTCTTTAAGTTGATGTTTGAACAATGTGGATCGAGGTTGGTGGTGTTACCATGCTTAGCGGATCATCGTAAGTGTCGTTGGCTATTGAAAAAGAGTCGTGGGAAATCTCAAGAGAAGTGTTAAGAGCGTGTGGTTTAATGTTATGGTTCTGTTTAAGGTAGATTAAGGGGGAATCTCCCTAATCGAGGTGATCCTATTTGAATGATGAGGTGGTTAGGTTTGTTTTGGTTACATCTCTCTTGCATCCATCTAAATTTCGAGGACAAAATTTTCTTTAAGGAGGGGAGAGTTGTAACGACTTGGGTTTCAGAACTCGAGGGTCGGGTTAACCCAAGGCATGGGCTTCGCGTTTGGGCTGAGATATTGGGCCTTGAGAGCATTGTTGGGCTTGAAGGAAAGCTTTTGGGCTTGTGTTATTGGGTTGTTGATGGGCTAAGGTGAAAATAAGAAGGGCAAATGGGTAAAAGCATAATTGAAGGCAAGAGAGCTGATGTGAGACTTTATTTTCTACAGAAAATAGAGGGAGTGAGATCATCTTGGTTCCCTTGTTCCTTCTCTCTCCTATTCCTATCTTCCATCCAAACTTCTTTATGTTAAAGGTCAAATTTTTGAGAGTTTGAGTAAGAATCTCATTTGGGGCAAGAAGGGAAGCTTGTTTAGCTTTGAGAGATCTACCATTCAAGGTAATGATGGCTAGTTATGAGGGAGATTGAGGTTTTGGTGGTTAGTGTGGATGAATGGGAGTGGTCCTTGAAGGCTTTTTCCTCAGCTCTAATTCGAGGTTAGTACACTACTAACTCCTATTGTTTTCTGCAACTCATAAAAATAAGCTTTGTGTATGTTTTGGTGTTTATGGTTTGATAAGATTTGGTTGACCCCTTTAATGGTAAAATGGAGATTTGATGTTGCTAAGGCTTAAAATTGGTAGAAACCCACTTAATACCTTTACAATAACTTGTATGATCGATTTGGGGTTTAACTATGGGGTTAAATAGTGTTTTTAGGTGAAACCCGCACCCAGAGTTCGAAACTAGGGCTCGCGTACCGATATTGGGCATAGCGTATCAGTATGCCTTAGTGTAAATGAGGGAATGATTATGAGGGGAGTACCGGTACGCCTCCCCGTGTATCGGTACCCCTTGTAAGGTAAGAATTCCAGTAACGCTTTCGCGTACCGGTACGCAAGGGGCGTATCGATACGCACTATTGCATTGCCTGAGAGAGGCTTAGCGTATCAGTATGTGTATGTGGGAGTACCGGTACGGGGGTGGATCAGTACGGGGCGATCCTAGTACTGATGATGCATATCGGTATGGCACGTAGCGTATCGGTACGACTTTGAGTCTATTTCTTTCGAACCTATTTAGCGTATCGGTACTCATGAGGAAGTATCGATACCCAGAGGGCAGTACCGATACTTACCTTGGAGTATCGATACTCGCTGGGCAATCTATCCAATAATTTTGTGGTTACGTTCGGGGGTGCTATAGTTCGAGGCAAAATGGTCATAGGGGTCCGTTAAGGTATAAAATGAACATTAAAACCGAGAAATGGAGATTTTAACCCCGAATGAGAATAATGGGATAATAACGTGGTAAATATCGGGTAAACTGTGTGTGATGGAAACCCATAGAGATCCTAGGTGGATCGTTGATGCTGTGTGGTAATCTAGGCCCTTGTTGTGTGCGAAAAGGGGCGCCTATAAGGTTGAGTCTTGTCAGATAATAAGATAATTAAAGAGAATGGCTAATGTGTACTTTATAAACATGCTAATGAATGGATAATTCAACGAGATGATATAATAACTGATAAAAATCATAAGGCTAAGGTAAAGGTTTAGAGCTGTGCGCGATAAGACCCCTGTGGCGAGGTTTAGAGCTGTGTGCGGTATGACCCTTGCGTCGAGGTTAGAGCTGTGTAGTTACTAGGGTCCTTGATGTGTGCTGATGTGACGCCTAGATAGTCGAGTCATCCCTTGTTGTTGGGATTTGGTCACCCTAAGTGTGTTACAACACCTTGAAGATTCCCGAATGTTGGATACTGATGCTATGTGGGCGCGGGCTTTATTCGATGATGCTTGATGAGATATTCCAAGCATAGATGTAGGATCCCGATGCTTAGTGGACGCGGGCCTCATCCCTTGAGTATAGAATCCCGATGCTTAGTGTACGCTGGCCTTGCTCAGAGTATATGATCCCGATGCTTAGTGGACGCGGGCCTTGCTCAGAATGTAGGATCTCGATGCTTAATGGACGCGGGCCTCATTCTATATGTATATTTACGGTTATTTGTGTGATGCTGGGTAAACGTGTGAGGTGCTTGTATGAGCTGTGTGCGTGATCATACATTCATAATGCTATGTGTTTAGGCAGATATGGTAGCACCATTGTTATCTTGCCATGATGTCATTAATGTCGCATTGCTTTATTTATGATTTGCATGAAGCATGGTTGAGTGGCGGTGTATCCACTGAGCTTTGTTAGCTCAACGTTTGGAATCGTTTTTTCCGTTCGCAGGTTAGTAGGTTTAGCTTGTTCTTGGAGGAGCACCATCAAGGAAGGATTCCAGCGCTTGTTCCATCATAGTACAGTATTTAGGTCATTGGACTATGTATTCGTAAGAGCCTATTGTACTTTGTAATTTGTATTTGGATTTTCAAACGATCGAGTCAAAGGTTTATAATGTAATTTTAAAAGGAGCTCCTTTATATATGTTTTTAAATATTTATTGTGTTTTATTGGGTTGTAATTAAATGGATTGTGGATTGGGCTAAACTATGTCAAAATTTTATGGTAATGGTTTGAGCTTGATGACCCAAATATAACATCCGGGTCGAGGGTGTTACATGGCCTCAACGCCACCGCGGCTGCCCCTCTACACCACCACCCATTCAACCACACTTGTAGCATATGGCACGGCCGGATTGGATATGTCATTTGTCTCGGTTGCACACTTTGGTTAATGGCTGTTACTTTAGGCTGACAGAGTGAAATTAAATGGCTGTTAACACACAATGCCATCCAATTTGAGTGTTTCTCTGTCGTTTTTTTTTTTTTTTAATTTAGCTTAGAGAGTTTGCAATGGATTTCCCAAGATGATCAAAAATGAAGTAACAAAGTTTATATACAATAATGAAGATCTTATATTTGGGATTTAAATATTTTTAAATTATATAAATTTAATAGGTGTCATTAAAATCAATTAGTTGAGGGTAAATAATTGGCCTAGTAGCTCAATAATGAAGATCTTATATTTGGGATTTAAATATTTTTAAATTATATAAATTTAATAGGTGTCATTAAAATCAATTAATTGAGGGTAAATAATTGGTCTAGTAGCTAAGAATATTTATATTGTCTTATCTTACGAAAATTTAATACCTCTCTATTTAATAAAAAATTGGTTAATTTCATTGATTCAATTAAAACGGATATGGACTGTGTTTGGGTGGATCAACATTCAAATCGAAAAATAAATTTTTTTCGACCCTAAAAAGTAGACTTATTAAAAATTAAATAAAATTTAAATTATAAAATATTACTTATTAACTTGATTAATTTAAAAAAATTCTTGATTCAACATGTGACGTGTGCTTTGGGGATCGTGGAGGAAACATATTAATGAAAAAAGCCTTATTATACTTTTTTTTAATAATCAATTACATACCTAAACAATTAGTTTGATTTTAAATTGTTTTTTAAATTTTATTTTTTCAATATTTAAATTATAATTTTATTTCAATCGAATTCATCTGTTAACTTTTTGATACATTTTTATTAAAGATACATATCATTATCAGATAATAACATACGAATATATAAAAATAATAATAATAACATACGACACTATCTAAATGATAAAAAATTATGATTCATTGATTTGTGTTTTGTTAAACTACATTTATTTTCACTTAAGTTTGAATTTTTATTTTTTGATTATTTAAAAATTAAAATTTATATTATAGTCACTAAAGTTTGATTACATTCTTAAAAAATTATAAAATGATTCTTTTATTGTTGACTCCCATACGATACATTAACAAAAAAGTTAATACTTATTTAATTTGTCCCCTAAATTATAACTAAAGTTTCAATTTAATCCTTTAACATATTTTTAATTATAATTTAAATAAACTTTCATAATCTAAAAAAATTGCTGCCCAAAATCTAAAGGAAAGAAATGCTTCTTAAGGAATTTGGATTTATAGAACTTGATATTCTCAACATATGAAGAAAAATAAAGAGACGCCCACTAATTAACTACCATCACTAATCGATCTTCAATTCCTACAACCGCTATAACTAGAAAACCCCGATGAAGAACCAGCTGCTGCCATTGTTGCAGATGAGAGGTCGGCCCAATAAAAGGGCGGTTCCAACTGTGAAGATTCTTGTCATAACCTGCACGTTTATTGGGGTCCGATAACGTCAAATACGCTGCATTGATTTTCATGAATAAATTAGCTGACATTACCTCCTGATTCATGGGCACAACATCAGGATGGCGTCTCCTATATGTTGCCTTGATCTCGTTCCCGCTTGCGCTCTTCGGGATCCCAAGAACTTTGTACAGTGATAGGAAGAGTTTATGTGTGCATAAGATAATGGAACATGAAGAAAGAGCAACACATCAAAGTTCATCATTTTTTATTCAATGAACACTTGAAAAAAATTGCCTACAAGGAAGCATGAAAAATCTAACATTTTGAGCCAAACCTGAAAGATTATATATGAAATTTGAAAGATTCAACTCTATAGAATCTAAACAGTTCAATCTCTGATGCTAGACTTGCTTCAGATACGACAAGGGTGGGGTGGGGGTGGGGAGATGATACAATATTAAAGAAAAACAGAATCCAAGATGCAGGTCTCCAACAAAATAACCCAGCAAAGATTAAAATAGCTAACTTCTAGTTTCAAACTCGAGCAATGAAACATCTTCATCCATCTGACAGGCTAACTGATCCAAGGTTGAATATATTGCTCCTTTCAAAGGGTGCAAGCTATCTGCTATGGTAAAACCATGCACTTTATTTTCATGTTCTATCCAACTAAGAGCTACCTCTTTCCGGACTTGTCTCTTATTCATAATGTGTCTCACTTTCTCAACCGATTCCCACTTCCCAAGTGCGCCGTATATACTTGAAAGCAATACATATGCTGCAGAAGACTGAGGCTGTAACTCAATAAGTTGTTCAGCAGCTTTTCTCCCCAAATCTATATTTCCATGGATTCTAGAAACACCAAGTAATGCATTCCAAACAAGGCTATCAGGCTTACAAGGCATCTTCTCTAGATGGTTCATCAATAAGTCAAAACGACCAGCTCGACCCAAGAGATCAATTAAGCATGCATAATGCTGTTGATCAGGAATTATGCCATGATCAGAAGACATGGATTCAAAATAACTAAGCCCTTCCTCAACAAGACCAGAGTGGCTACATGCATTGACAATGACAACAAAAGTGGTCCTATCTGGCTTTACCCCTTGTTTTACCATTTCACCAAACATTCTTATTGCTTCTTCACCCTGTCCATGCTGTGCCAACGCAGAAATCATTGTGTTCCACAATACAGAATCCTGCTTGTCACTGGTAAGATCAAAAATCTGTTTGCCAACTTTAAGATTGCCGCATTTTGAATACATATCAATGAGGGAACTGATGACTATCATGTTGGGCCTGAAACTAGTTCTTATCAAACAGGCATGTATTTGTTTACCATGTGTAAGTGAAGCTACACTAGCACAAGCACAAAGGCAACAACTAAAGGTAAACTGATCAGGTCTAACTCGAGACACCATCATCCGTGTAAACAGTTCAAGGGCCTTATCCCCCATACCATTTCTAACATAACCCGAAATCAAAGCTGTCCAAGAAACCGGATTTTTCTCAGGCATCTGATCAAACAAATCATTAGCTGATTCCATATCTCCCCATTGAGCATACCCCGAAACCAAACTAGTCCAAACAAGAACATCTCTCACTTTCATCTCATCAAACAGCCTCCTAGCCTCCCCTAACATCCCACATTTCACATAACCATCAACGAGGGAGCTCGAAATCACCAAATTTGACAAAAACCAGTAACAAAAACCTGGCCATGAACCTGCCTGGTAAGTTGCAAATCCCTCGACTTAACACAAACAGTCAAAACACCAGCAAAACTGAACTCATTGTATCCAATACACAGATTCCTCAACTCCTTATAAAATCTCAGCGCTTCCTCAAAATACCCACTTTTTGCATAAGAAATAACCATGGTGTTCCACGAAATGAAATCTCTTTCGGGCATTTGATCGAACAACTGCCTAGCAGGCTTTATCATGCCCAATTTGGCATACCCAGATAACATATTGTTAAAAGAATATAAATTTCTAGCACCCATTTTATCGAACACTTTCCGAGCACCGATATAATCGCCGCAACTAGAATACATATTGATCAAATGATTGGATAAAAAAGTGCAGGGCTTTCGAGTCCTATTAGTTTCAAATGAAGGTGTAGGAATTTGCCTTCTTTGAGAGACTTGGTTTCGGCGCATTTTTGCAGGAGAAAAGCAAGAGTTTGAAAGGGTAAGCGAATGCCCTTTCTTGTTAAGAGCTCGAGAGAAAAGATTGCCTGGGAAAGGCGGGCATTTGAAGTGATATTGAGAAAGGGTTTCACAAGACAATGGGTTTGTCTGCGATTAGAACATTAGACCGAAGTGGGGAGGAGTGAGGGCATTGGAGAGAGAAACCATGCGAGAATTTGAAATGGGAAAAAAAAGGGTCTTTTGTTCTTCATGTCAGCTTAGCTCCGACGAGACATTGCATTGCCGGCTGCGGGGAGTGGCGTTGGCTGCTGGTTTGATGGGGCATATTTCAGGGGTCTGGGTCCGTTTGGAGTTCTAGTTTCTTAGCGAGCAAAGATATTGCCCAAACCCAAGTTGGAAAACTAGAGGATATGGGTTAACCCTGGTGGTAAGTGGTCTAACACCTTAAGGAAATGGTCCAAAATAATAGAAGCCCGAGTTTTCCACTCGAAAGTGGCTGCTCATCTAAGCTAAATTAGGGAAATAATGTTTAAAAAAGTTTAGGGAAATGAGTTGTTGGAAATTTATTTAGGTAAATGATAGTATTTAATATAGTATTATTTTAGTATATATAATATGAATATTTGTTATTTTTATTAAAAATTGTTTTTATGCGTATGTAAAACCACTTAATTTAATTCGGTAACAAAACAAGCAAGAAATCGAAATAATGAATTTGTCTCATATATCAAAGTATTTCGAAATAAGGATTTTCGCTTTTTAGTTTCAATATTTTGAGTTGATACGTTAGATACAGAATATAGGCAGGGCGCTCTTTCGCCTCAAAATCTGAATAGAACAATCTTTATTATTTGAAGAGGTTCTTTCGGGCAGTTGTCAAAAGAGGGCAATTGCTTCGAATTTGATCAATTGAGATATCTGGAAACAATATCAATATAAAAATAATTATTTTATTGACATTAGTAGGTTTTTAGTTATTTCATATTTTGTGATTTGTATTTTAAATATGTTGCGATTTTAATATTTTTAGTTATTTTTAATAAAGTGTACTTTGTGTTAATTGCATACTTAGATATATTGATTTTGGTGATTGTATTTATGAAATAAATGAAGTTGAATCCAATGATGATCTAAGGTGAAAGAAGTTGAGCAAATGCTTAAATTGAGAAAATAGACTCAATAAACTCGTACTAAATTTTTGCACTCAATATGTTCCATGGTTTTAACTATAACTTGAGCTTTAAACTCAAAAATTGGCCCATGAAATACCGTTGTAAAACTTATTGAGTCTACTACATTTTTAAAGTAATTGGGAAGTCAAAACAAATCTGAAAATGCTTAGAAAAATGCTGAAACCGAAATATTATAAGTGATGATAATATGATGACAACTTTTAACATTTTAAGGATATCATCATATGTAAAATACTTTTTAAGTGAAGAAAAGTGGCTGGAAATTCACTCTCTATTATCATCTAGCATCACAAATTTCATATAAATAGACTTTAGTTTTATTTTGTTAATTATCTTAGTAGCTTCGGTGTAACTTTGTACTTCAAAGAAATTTATATCACTTTTTTTCTTTCATCTTTTAATTTTCTTTTTCATCTTTATATTTTTTTATGTTTGGTTTTTGTAAATCAAATTTTATTTTCTTTATGGTTATGATGTCTTTCTAAGTCAAGTTGTTGACGTTAAAGGATGAAGCTCTTGGTATATACTAAAGGTTAGTTTGAAATTCTCAACGTATAACTAAAACATGCTAAATTAGTATATGATGATAAATTCACTTGGTTAATATTCATATTGGTAAATTAATAACCTTGATTTATTATAGACAAATAATTTAGCACAACAAATGTTTGGTTTAATTAACTTGATTTATTGTAGACAAAACAAATTGGCATAGTGAATACTTAGACTTGTTTATTAACGTTGATTGCACCACCAATTCATATAACACTATATGATATACCTTTGCATTTTGGATATTGTTTATTGCACTTTGGTCTTTGATTACGGACATTGGACTTTAGACTTTCATTGCAGGACCTTTCAATTGGATTTTCCTTCATCATGGGAACTTAAATTGAGTAATAAAATGAATAAAAATTAATCTTAATATAGTACTAAGAGTGGGTTTTCAAAACCGGCATCTTTCACTTATATTGATGTTTATTTATTTATAATCAATTATCCTCTTTACAAAAAATTTTATTTAAACTTTATAATCTTATAATTTTTAAACAAATTTTCCTGTAAATTCGACCTCGAACTCTCGAAAGTTATTATTTGACAATAACCTGCACTTGAGTATACAACTAAAAAAACCGGTCAGTAAATAAAAATAATTTTCTTATAATAAATAGTAAAAATCACTTTTCTCTCGATGATTTTATTAACATTGTCGTATTTGAGTTATAAAAGTTTTTTTAAGCATGAAGCCGTCGGCAATTGTTAATGATATTGTAAAAAAGACAAAATAAAAATAACTGAGACAAAAAAAAAACAACAGAGATCAAATCAAGCATTGGAAAGTTTCGCTGAAAATCATATAAAATTTGTCTAAAAATAAAAATATTAAAATAGACATGATTAAGGAGCAGATGATTTCTATCTGTACTATAATAGTAAGCTAAGATAGTACAATAAAGTAATTTATTTAATTCACTTTGAATCACGTTCTTTGCTTAAAGTGAAGGAAAAACCCTTTACTATAAACGAAACCTAAATGAACGAATCTCCCTTAGTCTTCGATCGTTTGTTTTTAGATTGATCATGTTATGTTCGTAATTATTTAGATTAAATTTTTTCATATTTATTTCTTTAAAATGATACTTGTTTTCAAACAAAAATACTTTATTCTTTTTCTGACCATTTTTATGTCCTGTAAAAAACTAAACTCTACCCCTAATTTTAATAGCGGATTTACATATATAACGTAGAGTAACTCTGTGTTCACTCTAAACTTTTAAAAGTTCATATATTTGTCTTTAATTTTTTAATTTTTATGAATTAGTCTTTAGTTTTTTGTTATATTTATGATTTGTGTTCACCCTAAAATCTTGAGATTTTATATATGTTCATCCTCAAATATATTTTTAGATCCGCCACTGCCTGACCCTAAATTATAAAAACAAAACCCTAAACACTAATCATAAGCCCATTTTTTAATATTGGAGCATAGTAAGGGACACCAAAAAGAGACGGATGATTTCTATTCTTTGTTTTCATGTTTGTTTGTTCGATAAAAATCCTTTGCCCCCTTTTAGTGTCTCTTCTATGCCCCAACACTAAAAAAAAAAATTCTAAGCTCTAATCCTAAATTCTAATCCTAAACATTAAACCCTAAGCCCTAAAAATACACTTTACCCCCGAATTCCCTAAACTTGAACCTTAATCATAAACCTTAAACTTAATTTTTTAGTGTGAGACATAAATAAAGGCACCGTAAAAGGGCAGATGATTTTTATTCTTGTTTGTTTGAGTGAACGGCAAATTTTTTTTTGATTAAATAGTTTTAAAATAATATTCTCACACAAAGAGTGAAGTGAATGAGCGTCTATGACCACGAAAAGTGGACGACGAATATAAAACATGTTTGCAAACGCAACCAAGAATATGTTCATGAACCATAATTATATTCTTTACAATAAATAGATGTTGGAATCTTAAACCTAACGATTGTTAGTCGTATGCAAGGTCGCGGAGACGGTTATAGAAGCACATGTGGTTTGGAAATCTCGTAATTATTAAGATTAAATTTATTCGTATTTATTTCTTCATCGCTTGCCTAAGAGAACACCAAGAGTAATGGAGATCACAATCGAGCCAGCTGGTTTGAGTTTGAGACAAGCAGCTCCAACGCGAAACATTAATGTTCTGTATGCTCTAATTCAAGAAGAACAATACGTATTAGAGCGCGTCGATCAGATTCCATTTGTGAAACTCCACTTCATGTAGCAGCAATTGAAGTGTGCAAGTGAGATAATGAACTTGAAGCCTTTGTTTGCCAAGAAGCTAAACCAACTAACCAAGATGGGTTCAGCCCCATGCATTTGGCGCTTAGAAATGGGCAGACCAAGCTGGTGCTTCTTCTGATGAAGATGGATAAACTTCTTGTTCGTGTCAGAGGGAGGGAAGGGATGACTCCTTTGCATTACGCAGTTACAACGGGGAACTGTAAATCGTTAATCGAAATCCTTGAAGCTTGTCCCGAATGTATCGAAGATGTCACATTTCGAGACAAAACTGCGTTACATCTTGCTTTAAAAAACGACCAGATGAAAGCTTTTAAGCTCCTGGTCGGATGGCTGCAAAGGAACCGTGGTAGAGGAGCCCTTTTGGAAAAAAAATTGTCAATTGGAGAGACAAGTGTTTCATATTGCTGCTAAAAAGGAACAACATCAGGCACATGCGATTAATTCTATCATCTCAAGCTAAAATAGTGGTTGCAAATTGGAATGCTTGCTACTTTGTTGTGCAGGAACTAAAAGTGTTGTTAGATTCCTTTGATCCACCTGTTATAGATGTAAAAGCAAAGAACTCGGAAGGTTTGACAGCTCTAGAAATCATACAAAATGTTGAAAGACAAGCCGTGGACATGAGCAGCGAAGACCAAGCGCTTTAAGAAGAAACAAAATCCCTTGGGAAGATTATAAACACAGATAAGCTGTGTGAGGGCGGAGTTGTCACCGGAGATGATTAGCACGACGCTGGTGGTTATGGGGCTGGTTATAGCAGCAATTCACCAGACATCTTTAAGCCCACCGGGCGGGATTTGGCAGGACGAAAACAGTAACACCAGTTCACCCTCAAACGTCACTCATCATCATCTTCACTTCTTAGGCAACAGAAAATCCATTTGGGAAGTCAAGTTGGGTGAGGGAGAGCCAACAGGAGAAGCTGGTACAGCAATCATGGACGTCAACTTTTATTCAGGGTTTTGGTTTTTCAATTGTTTAGCCTTTGGGCTTACAATGTTTATAACAATCCTCCTCCTCTCCGATGTTCTTCCTTTACTCGCTCCGCTCTTTTGATATTTATTTACTCATTAAAATCCAATCCCGCAACGTGATTTAATCCAATCGGACGCAATTAGACTTCAATTATTAAATCAAAATGGTCTAAATGCCCGGGATAGAGACTAAATTTCAAATATGCAAAGATTTTGTTTGAAAACATAATTACAAAAAAAGCTAAATTAGAATTACCATTAAAAATTTCTCAAATGTCATACACGATTTTGTTTGCTTGAAAAAGGCTAAATTTCAGAATCCTCATTAAAATTAAATGTGAAGTTTAAAGGAAAAACTGTTCCACATGCTACAACAGCAATGTAAGCCTTTCTCCTGGCCTAATTCTCAACCTGTGTGCCCTCACTTTTACAATTAGCCCCACTTCACAAGCACTACCCATCTACCTCTTCTTCTTTGATGCTGATTGAGTGTAAGCAGTTCCCTAAAAGTTGAAACACAAAATTATCGGCATAGGTTTTTAGGAGAACGAATGAATGATCATTGAATAAACAGAGGGTTCAAAGGAGTGATAATGAAAGCAAATCTATCAATGCAAAGGAAAATTACGGTAAGTGATAACAAACCTGAAGCCATTCATCCAATGAGGCATCTCTAGTACCGGTTCCGACTTCAACTTTTGGAGCCTTCTTAGTTTTCTAGCAAAATAATAAAAACAAACAAACAATTTAAGGTTGAAATCACATTGCGGGTGTAAAAATTTCTTCAATGTACAAAGAATCACACATAAATATTCCCAGCAAAACAGCCTGTTGAGGGAAAATCAGGTCATTCATGCTAAAAGAATGGAATTTTTCTCCATATGTATACATGGATGTGCTGTTTCCTATATTGGAAAGTGGATCATATAAAAACAAGCTTCAAACATGTGCTAATAGTATCTTATTTGTACCTTGGAGATATGCTGAAATTGACCTTGAAGCCATAAACTGAGGAGAACAAGCAGTGCAATCCCAGGGGTAACAAGAAAAACGGACTCGACACTGAGGAAACCACCAGCCTCAACAACTTCGATGGTACCATTATAGAATGTACTTTGGTATGGATGCTGGTCAATCTCATAGACAATGATACCCACAAGGTCAAAAGTTCCAGGCTGCATCAAAGTTTTAAACAGACCTTTAACAATGCTATCCTTCTCTGATGAATAAAAAACAGAATGGAGGTTAAACCAGTGTGACCTCCAACACTAGTTAACCAGTTTACTGACATTTTACAATTACTGAATGCTGGATTTTCTATTACACATCGAATCGAACAGACCTTAGATTCCTGATTGAACCAACATAAAGAACCTATATACCATTCTAGCCTTCTAGAGCATAAAACTCTCAGAGTAACTAAATACCTGTAAGTACTTGCTAACCGCAAATGTGTAAGGGAAAGTAGCTTGCTTCGAAGGGGGTACAGATGCATTGTTAAAGGCCTACATTAAAACAGACATTTTCAGTTACAGATCTACAAGCAAATGACACCAGCATTTTCAATCCAACAATATAGGCTATGAAACTCAAAAATAATAAGGTGCGTGATCAGCTTTTTAGAACAGACAAAATGAAGATCTTTTTCAGACAATGCAACAAACATTTGATAACAAAGAATGAAAGTGAAATAAATTTATTAAAAAAGCACAAAGTCAAAACCAGCGGCACAACATAATAATTGCACAGTGACCAATTTGAAAATTGAGCGTGAATGTCTAAACTGTGATTACAAGCTCAAGCTCCAACTAAACAGCAACAACATTGTAAGGTCCACAATAACAGTTAAAGGAACAGCAAAATCTACACTAGTGCCGAACTCTCTGCTAATGTTTCTTAAACTAGGTAAAGCATCTCAATGCAAGTTCAACATTCATCCATCATACCATAATCAGCTGCAAAGTAAATGTTAACAAGAAAATATGCAGGATTCAATGCCTTTAACATTGTAGACAACATGGGATAAGCAAGAACAAACATGAAAATGATCTAGAAAACAAACTCAATGAGCACAACATTTTATTCAGAAAACTAAAGGGTAAGAGATTCAGTTCTACAAATTTTTTAATTTAGGGAACAAAAGATATTAAACAAAATGGAAACTGAACTAACTAATGAACAACGAGAACTAGTATAAAATTTTAACCAGAAAAATCTTAAGAAAACCAATGATTACCAGTGTAGTTAGATTCTGAACAAGCATACGATGATCAAAAGGGAGATGAATACTGGCTGTGACAGCAATAACATTCACAGGTGACTCACCTGCAATTTAAAGAAGTACAATAAACAAATAGAAAGGAAACCCCACATGGCTAAATACAAAGAGGTAAATAGGTAAGCATAAACAATGGAAGACAAAAAAATGTGTCAATACTTCATTCATATATCATCACATTTCATTACAAAACAAGCCAGTAACATAAAGAAGATAAAATATTTAGTAATTACCAACATTTTCCATCCCAACAAGGAGTTCAGTCTCTTCTCCTGCCTGAACCACTGCCCAGGTAAAAAAAAAGGTTAGCCCGTTAATAAAAAATGCACATCACTCTCAAAATCATGCAACACCAAAATACCACAAGCACCATAAAAAAGTCCTTACATTTGGCACTATTCTTTGGGAAAAGACTGGCAGTTTCAACTCCTAGAGCCGAGTCAAAATTCCCATAACCAAAATCTTGAACATCCTCACCAACAACCCCGAGTTCACCTCCTTCGGGAGCTTCTGTAACATCTGCCTCTCCTTCAGATTGACACCTAGCAACTATCACAACAACAACAAAAATACGTCACAACATAATATAAAAACAATAATAACAATTCATTCATTTATTAATTTACGAAAAACAAAAGTAAATCAGCACACATAAGAATTAACGCAAAAAGGGAGTATGAAACATCAGACTGCTTAACGAGCACTCTATTCTTGCATTTTGTTAGACAAAATAAAAAAGGAAAGCTGAACTAAATTATTAAGTGTGACTAAAATGCCAGAAAGAAAAGTTTATGAAAACGATGCATAAGCTTTTTCCAAAGCCGATAGAAAGAGAGATTTATTGAAATTTCAAACCATTGAATCGTAAATCGAGAGAAACAAATCAATCTCATATGGATGTAAAGCGGCAAGTAAAAAAATAATAATAAGAGAAAATCGAATGGCATCTCGATGGAACGGATCAAAACAATAGCAGTAAACATGCGAGCAGAAAAATCCAAAAGTAAGATCGAAATTATGCAAAAACAATTTAATTCATAAACATATAGAGATAATTAATGTTAAAATTAAAGCGAATAGATCTAGATCTGGAAGATAATAAACAAAAACCTTGAAGTATAGGAGAGGCAAGGAGGAGGAGAGCAAAGAAGAAAACGCTGAAGCTTTTGATCGCCATTTTCGTCAAAGTAGAGGGCACTGGAAATAGTGAAATGATCCTACAAATATCGGACTCAAACAACAGAGTCGAACCCAGACCAAACCAAGTCGTGCTTAAATAGTACTACTACGTTTGTTCATCCACATACGCCGTCGTTTTGGTCAATGAGAAATTATCCACGCTAGCGGTTTGGCCTTTTTTTCCTTTTTAAAAAAGCCCGTGTTGCATTAGTAATTTTTTATTATTGTGGTGAAAATTTAAAATGTCCAAAGTACCCAGTCAGACCACAACACGTCCTTGCATTATCAAGTTTTGGATCTCTAAGATCTAAATTTAATTTTACAGTTACAGAAGTTTTCAAATATGAGATGGAGCTCCCACGGAAATAGATTAACAAAAATCAGTCTGTAAACAGTCTAGTCAAAGGGTATCCTGTAACATGTGGCATCCTAGTCAAAGGGTGGCTTGGTATCCTTAGCAATCAGTTTGTTGGCGGTAAATTACTCAACTCTGTAACCAATCATTGGACAGGCTTAACACTTTTCTTGGGCCTCAACGTGTTGTGGTTTTACTTGTAGGTTGGTATAACAAAATTTGATTTTAAATATTAATGTTAAAAAATGTTTTGTTTTAGACATTATTTTAAAAACATAAAAAAGTAACGATATAAACGAGGATACATTAGAATTTTTACTTATAAGTTTTTTTTTGGAAAAATTATAAATTTAAAAAAAATAATTTTTGAAAAACACTTTCAAACATAGCTAAAAAATCATTTTTGGCTTAAAAAGCTACCTGGTATGTATTGTTTTTGACTCAAAAATGTTTTTGATTATATAAGACATTTTTAAAAAACAATACAGAGCAAGACCTTAATTTACAATATGTGTGAAGACATTTCATCAGGGGCGGAGCTATTGTGGAGTTTGTGGGGGCATGGCTCCCCTAAAATTTGGTAAACCAATTTTTAGCCCTTTGAATAAAATTTTTAGTTTGGCCTCTTTAAAAATATGTTATTATATTTTAAAAAAATCAATTAAAATTTAATTTAAAAAAAATTAAATTAAACATCTAAATTTTTGAAAATTTTAAATAAACCTTCTCAACTTTAGTTTCTAAGATCCGCCTCTGCATTTAATGTTGTACTCTCTATACCATGTCAAAAAAGAAATGGGAAAAAGGAGATGGAAGGTTATGAAACATGAAGCTGTATTACTACCTATCTAATATCTAATAAACTTATCTTTTGGGAAAAAATATTAACACGTGAAAAAATAAGTTTTTGAAACACATTTACGATTTGAATTTGAATAGACATATGGGGCCACTCAAAACTTGTTTTTGGTTGATTTCTTTGCAACTCATTAATTAGTAATGCAGTGATGTACCAGTACCAGCATGTTCTCTTGGCATTCAGATTACAAACGCAAGTGGGTAGGCACGGCCGAAACAAGATGGACCGGGCACCGGAGGAGGGGGCCTAACACTATCATTAGAAGACGAATCTGATTTTAGGCCTCTGCATTGCAATTGCGTTGGTCCAAAGAGAGAAAACCAACAAAGGCTCACCGAATCACCACTTCACCAGGCTCCGTTGGATCTGCTGACCGTACA